>DWJZ01002985.1:0-18038 GCA_018249125.1 Asbolis capucinus
TTATAAGAACTTTATGGGTTCACCCCATCGATGGCCCACTTCCAACTGAGCACGGGTCTCTCCTCATACTGAGGAGGCCTAGAGCATACTCCACCACGCTGCTCCAACGTGAATTGGTGAAAGGGTTAGTGGCCAACCGGAAAGTTATTAAGTGGGCCTCCGACATGGCTTAACGATTGCTATCTTACAACATCCGGGACCGACGGCTTTACGTGCTTCGGAGGGCACGAAAGCGTTCATGCCAAATTTTATCCACTAGCGGTCTCATAGCTGTAAAAATATTATATATTTCAGATATTTAAAAAAATTCTTTTCCAAAAAGTTTTAAATATCTCTGTACATCAAAAACAGTATATGATGTGAAGTTTCATAAACAAATTCAATAGAACTTGTGATCATCAACAGCATTACAACCCATAATTGTCCCACTACTGGGCTCTGGTCTTCTCATAATGTGAAGGGTACAGGCCATTCATCTCAACCCATCACGGCCCACTATTAAGCACGGGTCTCTTCTCTGATTGAGAAGGTTAAGATCATAGTCCACCATGCTGGCCAAGTGCGGATTGGCAGACTTCATACACCTTTGAGTTTTGAGCCGGCATGCAGATTTCCTCACGATGTTTTCCTACACCGTTATAGCGAGTGACATATAAATGCTTAAAACGCACATTACTCCGAAAAGTCAGAAGTACGCGTCCTGGCATTCGAGCCCGGATACTCTGAGTAAGAGGCCAAATTCTTATCCACTAGACTATCACTGCTATCACAGGCCATAGTCCATACAAGTCCATACATACTCGTTGTAGATACAAGTTCGGATTCTGGGGCTTCACACACACTTTTGAGAACTTTATGTAGAACTCTCGTAGAACTAGGAGAGCAGGTTCGCCGTAGTAAGTGATGATAAACTTCTGAAACGCATTTTGAAATTAGAGGTGTGTGCAGCAGGGTTCGAACCCAGAACCTACGTTCGAGAGTCCAACAAACCACTAGGCTACCACTTCTCTATCTGCAGAACTAGTTTAGTATCTATCAGATATCTAGGGCTGCACCCTGTGTAACTTTCGTAAATACCTATTTTTTTATTCCACCACCTCAACACTGCAGATATCTCCAGGTCCCCCGTTCACTCTGCCACTTACTGTTTCGGTTCAACGCGTTGAATTCTAATCGCATCTGTGAAGATCAATTGCCTTTTCAAGTTGCTTTGTTCAAACCCGACGGCGCAGTGTCACTTGCCGCAAAACTCTTAAAGAACCCTCACACCTTCGTTTACAATTACAAGAATTATTGTAACCCAAAATATTTCTTAATTACTATAAAATAAAAATCAAAATCGCTTGAAAGCATTGGCGGATCGTTTAATTACAAGTTGGCAGTCTGTCTGAGATCTTTCCAATTAGTTCATGGTGTTTGTACGTTTTAATGAGATTTGTCTATGAACCTTTGTGGTCTTAAGTTTGACGTTGTCATTTTGTGTTCTTGTGTGAACGCCACTTGTTAAAAATAAAAGGATTTTGGCTTTTTAATGAATGTTTAACGACCTTTATATATTTCACTGGCATTGAAGTTCGTACAGATTATATACTAATTGCTTTGTTTGGTAATGTCAACCTTGGTCGCTGCCTAGGTACTTTTTAAAATAAATTCAATTAATTATAAATAATTACCTTTTGGAATATTTAATTAGTTACGTCAAAATAAAAATATGCTACAAAAAGCTCAGCAGAAAGCAATACCTTTTGACACGAACGTGTAAATAAAATAGGCGGCAGTTTTAATTACGTAAATATTAAAGTAATTAGAATATTGCACAATCGCGGTTTCGCAATTCGAATGCTATTGTAGGAGCGAAACGATTGGGCGGAAAACTATATAACAAGTAATACAAAATAACATTTTATGTACGTACAGTTCGCTTCGTCGATCAAAACGATCCCATTGCTAATTAATGGCAGAACAAATTAGCACTAACCAAAAGTTAACTTAACCGGGTTCAACTGAGTAAAAAATTAAACGAATGAAAAGCTTAATTAACGCGACCCCGGGTTTATATCAATATTTTTAGTTTAAGACACCCTCTCTGGCGGCGTGGAGGAATGAATGCCACGTGCGTAGTTAGTGAGCGCTGTGGATGAGGTTTTAATTCTTGTACCGTATGAGTTGAGGATTGTTCGATCCAGGTGTTAGAAGTTGTGAGAAGTCGTACAGCTTGGACTTTTTTTATATTCAATAAGTTAGTGCTTGACTTGTCTGATGGTAAGTGGCGACATATTCTTTGATATATTATTAAGAAGATATTCTTTTTAATAAAAGCCTGCTCACTCTTGACTTATGGACATTTACTTTATAATTAAACGGAAATACCGATGCGGGCAACATATTCCACTTCTTCACGGTACGAATGTTAAAGGACGAGGCGGTGTGTGTAGTGGTCTATCTTTATTAGGTATGTACCTAACTTATAACATATGTAGGTTAACCCGAGTCTCTTCTAATGCTGTGGAGGCCTAATTCATACTCCCGGTCACCCGAAATTCTCCATGGTTTGACAATTGCGATATTAACCGAGGCCGATGGTTTTACGTGTACAAGCACGGAAGCATACATGAAATTTTGCCACTAATGGTCACCCAACTTCCGACTGACCGCGCCTGTCGCTTAACTTTTTCGTTCGCTTACAATCTAAACTACTGACGAGACGTAAGTCAAATGACACCTATATGATTTTTTTTATATCCACAAGGCACGTTTAAGATGTACAAAACAGAACTTATGTAATATTTTCATAACATCACTATACTAAGTCGAACAAACAACAATAGAACAAACTTTTCTTGAGGTCTCCAATGCCTCAAAGAGTGAAATTGCGTAAAAATCAGTTACATAACTTACGTAACTTAACAACTGCTCAAAACTGTTATATTATTTTAAAAACTTAAGTGACATTAAAAAACAAGTAGCTTTTGAACAACAAGTAAAGTTCGTGAAAGTTTCCACAATGTAAACTTTTAGATTTAGCTGTTAAGTAAGCTTCAAGCAAATTTTATTTTTAAAAGTTTTGTTAGGAATTGATTTCGGTGTTATGGTTGTATAACCTTGAGTTTACTACCATCAAAAACCCTTTTTTCGTGGTTTGTTTTTCTTGGTTTAACAAAATTATGATATTAACAATTCGGATGATATATCAATCGTTGGGCAAAGCAACAGCAAGTGAGTAACCTCTGTCGTCTGCTACTGAATCCCACCGGCATGGGATTGAATTTATTATCTTACGTCCCGGTTAATGGATAAAAGAGTTCGTGGTATCTAGCTTCTGTAATTTGAGATGTATCCAACTTCTGTAATTTCCAACTTCTGTAAACTGAGATATAATTTGTATTTTTTTTACACTTTCTCAAAACATTACATTATTTTAAGAGTGGTGTGGAGTTTCTTTCTTAGTTTCTTCTCCTCAATAAACACCTTTTCGAAATGGTGGTGGATTCAAAATTATGACATTGATAATTATATTACTAATACCAAGGTGAATAAATTTGGTTTTTTTGACATAACTATGTACAAATCTAGGTAACTCTATTTAGTTATGAAATTAATTAAATATAATTTCAATTATATGTTATACTAACTGTGCCCGTGACTTTTTAACAAAAGTTATTATTTGGTTCACTGAATTTACAATAAACTATATTGTATAATTAAATAAAAGTTGCTTAATTTACTCCTTATTATATTAGGTATCTACCAGTGAGAATTCTATCAAGGTCCAGCTGTTCCAAAAATTAGCTGGAATAAACAGAGAGACAAAAATTGAAAAAAAAAGGTATATATATCATATGCAGTGCATGCATTTAGTAAAATGCGTTTTTTTGTGCAATAAACAGACAATCCAATTTAATTTATCTGCATAGATTGAATCAAACATTAAGCTCGTTATTTGCTCCATTATTGTGGACAACAAAAATTATATAAATAAATAAATGAATGAATAAATAAATAAAAAATGCCGCCTCCGTAGCGCGGTGGCCTCAACATCGGAACTACTCGACATTATAATTGCACAAGGCATAAGAGCAAGCGTCGGTGGAAACGCTAACTAATTGCCATTGAAAAAAGGCGAAAGCCCGGCTGAAAACATTTCCCGGCCACCTTTGAAGTTTTTCTAAAATCCCCAGCCTTTTGCATGTGGGTTGATAAGCTACACTACATAGAAAGCCGTTAATAAGGCACTTTTAAAGCAGGTGTGACGTGCTTCTACCGTAAAAAGATAAGTGAGGTTTTATAGATCTTATGAAAGTAAAGGTTTTCTTTTAGGGTGTTTGTAAGGAAGGGTGACCTTTGGGGAGTGCTTTCGAATTGCAGCCCCCGTAGTTGCTATGGCTCCGGTAATAATTTAGAATTTTGGATAATTTTGTTTTTTGCCACTGTAATACCTAGTAAAGCTAGCGAAATTAAAATACTGAAGTAACGGTTTTGAAATTTAATTTTTTATTTCATTTTAATACTTTTGACGCAAGGGAACAAAATTTTGAAGTACCATACTGTACTTATGTTACCCACCAGCATATTTTTATTATATATCATATTACATGTATACTATTCCCGGCGCGACGCTACGCATCAACTCATCAACCATGCGCCCAATCTTGTATAATTCAGTGCCAAAACCGTTTACAAAGAATTCTGAACAAGTTGCTAAAGACATCGGTGTACTATCTCTTACCATTTCCGAGTCTATAAAGAACAAACAAACTCAGAAACAAACATAATTTTTTACATATTTTTTATAGATATAAGTAACAACAAATAAACAAATGAGATAACTGTTATTTTGTATGTTTATATCTGTATTTGCGAGAAATACCAAGTTTTAATATGTAAAATTTTAAAATACTCTGAACTCATGTATTCCAAGTACATATGTATTAGGTATTTCAAAATAGGATGTAGAGAGAGATTTTTAAATACCAAGTATTTAAATGAGATAAGTATCTAGTATGATAATTACCTACCACAGTTTCCGACTGGTACCTTAGTACAGAGAAGACAAAAGGGGAAAGTAACTCCTGAGCTTGAGCCTCCTGAATTTCGGAATGGATCTGAATTAAATTTGGCACAGAGGTAGATACTAAACAGCCACGTTTTATCAAATAACGTGCAAGCCGCGGGCAGAAACTAGTAGAGCAAAACAAACAAAGAAAAGAAGAATATTTGATCTAAACGGTAACAGAGATCTGTGCTAACAACGGAAGTTCTATCTTCAACTGGTCCAGGCTAATATATAAATGCATAATAACTAATCCCCAACAATGGGCGCAGCACCAGCGGACGCTCCCGCCCACTACACTACGTGAGTGCCTGTTCCGGCTACCTACGATGCTGGGACCTCTCGTATTTACTACACGGATACGATACGATTTGTCGTGACTAATAATCTATAAATGTTAGCCGTCCTGGATGATGTCGTTGGTATGAATTCGCCATTAAAGTTTTCTACGTCGGAAGCATACATATTATTGTTAATAACTCCGTTACCTGTCAATCTTACGTTAAAATCCTCCTGTGCAGCCCTAAAAATTACACTATATTACAGGTTAAAGAGCAGGGGTGCTAGCATGCAACCTTGTTCGACTCTTCTTAAGATGCTTCCTTATTCTTTTAGCGGTCGTTCTAGAGATGTGATTTTTTGATTGCAGTACAAGTTTTCAACGAAATTTATATACTTTGAATCAAGTATTGGTCTTTTATTAAGTAAGCATTGGTCGTAATTTAATATATCCTTTAGCTTCATATGCTTATACTTTATCAAACGCTTTCTCATAATCAACATACATTAAATTTTAACCTGCGAACTAACAACTCTGTATTAAAATTTGGTAGGCAAATAAAGCAAGTCTTGTTCCTCGTTCTTTACTAATTTCAAATTTTGAATTTGTTAAAAGCATTTATTTGTATATTCGGTTTGTTATTTGTTGTATATTCTGTTTGAACATTAAAAAAACTTTAAAACGTATTCATTCATCTTTGCTGAAGCATCTTTTAGTAAGGTTACAAATGTGGATCTATTCTAAAGATATGCATACAGTCTTATAGATGGTAATGAATAAATCAGTAATGAGATCGAAATTGAAATCTTATTAATACAAACATAGAATAAAAAAGAATAGTCTCAACTGTTCAAAAAGCATGATACTCAAGCTGACGGACTTTTCGTTATAACACTATAAAATAAAAAACTCTAAACCACCTACTCATTAATTTTGGTTGCAGTTATTTCTGTGTCGTGTGTTATAAACAAGCTCCGTTTCCAGTCCGTCACAATGCTACATTGTCTTCGACTGGGAAACTTCTGTTGAATAATTGTAATAGTTTTGTATAACATTGTGTTGTTGAATAATTATGCCAAGTTGGTGAGCCGCGTTCCAATGACCAGGACCGGGTTTGACTACTTTTGGATGGATAGTCTGTGAGTAGAGACGTTCAGAGAGAGAGAGAGAGAGGGATTCAACGGGAATCAAGTGTTGATTATGAAACAAAAAAGCTTTGTAGCGTTTCATGGGTTCCGTAGTAAATTTCTAAATTTTTGACCTTTTACTCGTGCCAGTAATTCGTTCGTCTGTGCGTTGGTCCGTCCGGCCGTCTTAGTATAAAAAAATATAGTTTTCTGTGTGTGTGTATGAGTGTACACATAATTTCATACTATTACAAATCCCATTAATGTTATAAATACGAAATTTGTGCAGAACCTTCAAGACAAAAACTACTAAACGGATTTGAATGTAATTTTGCACAAGGATAAATTAGTCTGGTAAAACACATCGATTATTTTTTATCAAAGTACTGCGTAGACGAAGCCGCGGATAAAACCTAGTAGTACATTTTTATTTTGGGTACCTCCTCTCCTTTTAACTTAATAAATATATTATTTGGTTGATTCTACAAATCTGGAAAAATCACGACACCAACAAATGAAGAAGTTGAAAGCAAATACAAATAGGTAGAGTAATGAGTAGCGAGTTATCGAGTAATCGAATAGGGAATAGATTCTACAACCTCCCTATCACAACTTACTAAACTACAGGACATGGACAATACGACCTCGGCCTACTAAACCAAATCTATTTTAACAGACAGTCAATTTTTATAATCGTATAATTATTAGTACAATCAACCAATTAGCCAATACATTATACTTAATAAATAAAATAATTAATAGTTTTAATTGTAACAGAATTCATTTCCTTATTTTAAGACAGGAAGCTCTAGATTGTTTGTGGAACGCATGTCAGACAGACAATAAGTTTTTGTCATGGCAATTGTAACATAATCGCGATTGGTATCATTTACACTATTTTAATTAGCAATACCGGTACAGTACATTACTAATATATTATTGTAATTAATTTAAACCTAACTTAATTTATTTGTAACGACTACTATTTTTACTATGGAAACGTGATATAGATTGAGATCTCCGCAACACGTACTAAATTGAACAAAAAAGTTGCAAATAGTCCATTAATCATTATTATTCTAATAGCTATCAACAACTTCACAGATAAAAACTATTATTCGAAAAAAAAAACAAAGTTGCGTGTTGGTGCGGCGGCCTGGCGTTTGGCCATTGTTTTCAAATCGGTAACAGCTCGAGTTCCGCCACCGGCACAGGCGGCATTAATTACACGTAATTGAATTTCGAATTGGAACGATGACATTTAAATTTTGGCGGGATCCGTTCGCTCGGTAGTGATGTGCCACAAAGCGTTAGACGCGCCGGACCGCCCGCAGCTTCGCATAATGCGTTCTAGAATCGACCGACAACATCGAATAGAAGTGTGTGTAATGAGAATTATCGGGATTGCTCCTGTTGTATCGGCAGGCTTGAGACCGATAGCCCATTATTATTATCATTATTGTACCGTTAATAGCATTCTTTATAGCGCCCCTCCATTCTTGGAGATTATTTTGTATTGTGCTTCCCTTTATGAACAGGAAAATAGTAATCAGTTAGTTTATTAGGTGCGTTACTTGCAGAAATTCCGTGCGTACAAAGTCGTGAATACCGACGAGGTTTATTTTCCATACTCACGAAAGTTATAAGAGAAATCAAAATTTTGATATTTACCTCACCTCAAATAAGACATTTCCAGAATATGTGCAATTAATCGAATCATGAAACAAAATAATCGAAAAAGTAATAAATAAAAAGCAATTGTAATATAAAAATTTGAAAGCTTAGGGTAGTTTAGTGCTACGAAAGACCTAAAATATAAATACAATATAATGTACAATAATATATTGTACATTTCTCAGCTTTCAATGTGATTGATATTTTTAATACCAATATAAAATATAATATAAAACAATACTTATAATCAAGTATGTCAATAGGAGATCAGATACTATTTATCTACTTATTTTAACCCCAGTAGAATTGGTAGTGTCCTGCCTGTGAAGTAAAGGATCCCCAGGTTCGATTCCTGGAAGATTTGTATGACAGAAATATTGCTACATAATCCTAGTGAAGGGGTATGAACTCAGTCATATTTACGATTTATGTATTTTTTTCGTTGACACTTAATCATTCTGGTTCCACATATATATTTATTTGTTTAATTTAAATAAATCACTAGTAGGCATTTAACTCGATATTAGTAGTATTTAACTCGATATTTATAAACAAAAAATACGACTCTTTGTCCGTTACCAACATTTAAAACTATCTTTGTCTCTCGTGTTCCAACATTCTGTCACTTCACATCAAGAAAAAGGTCTGACGTCGGCACTTATTGTTTTCATGCGAGGCGTTAAAATATTCACATTTTTTGTTCTTATCTTTAGTTGCACCTCACACCGACCATGAGTCGACACTTCGGCTACCTACAGTATTGTTCTGATGTGTTATTCTCCATAATTAACTACTGCCACAATGAAATATATAATTTCACGCAAATTATAACGTCATTTAGAAGGACAAAACGCCTACTAGATGTTTTAGCATCGTTTTTGTTCTGAAACTATTCGATTTTATCGATCTTCAATCGAATGGTGTCGAATTTTATAGTATCGAATAGTTTTCTTTTTTTAATCTTTGTTTCACAGGAGACCGTTCGATTATCTGCGATTTGTAATTAGAATGGAGGGGCACAGAAAATTCCATAGGAGCAAATTAGCGCGATCACTAATTAAATAAAAAAATCCGAACTTAATCGTTATTTACATTTTGTAAAACGGAATATTTAATGTCGTTAATTAACGCGTTAAAGCGCATACGGGTATGTGGCAGCAGTACGCACAAATGATAGTTGAATTGCGTTTGTTTTGATTTGTTCTTTGTGCCAATGATTTTAAGTATTAAGTGTCCAACACCAAGGTGTTGAGGTATTTTTATTTTACTAAATAGGCAACTAAGTTTCATTGTATCATCATCGGATGTACCTAGCTATTAAAAAATTTAAATTCCTAATAGGTACCGGGGTTGTTGACGACACTCGTCGACAATCAGTGCCACTGCGGGGAGTCCCACGTGGCTATGGGGACTTAGGCAACCATGCGAAAACAACCAGCAACAAAACAGAAAAACTCTCATTCCAAAACACACCCTACGTTCAGGTAATTAAGTACAAATTTGATTACATCTATTCGATCATAACCAGTAGCTTTACACGAAGAACAAGCGTGCTGAATCATACCTTATTTTATTATATATAGAGTCCAAATCAGTTTGTTACCGATCATAATTGTTATAAACCCGACTGCACACAGCACGCAGTTTTCCGCTAATTATGAAGCTAATAAGAGAGCGAGTGGAGTGAGCGTGTTCAAATTGATGGATTTTACTCATAAGCATGATCTTAAGGTACTAAATGTTTATTGTGGTTTTTCTGAAAATAATAAAAACCTGCCAAGTGCGTTTTGGACTTGCGCATGAAAGGTTCCGTGCCACTGTCTATAAAACAACAAATAAATCAACTCGTTAATGTGTGAGTTTTAACGCCTACCTACTATTAGCGCTGCGGTTTTAAATAATACGTTAAACGACATATTTATTGTTTCAGCGCTGCAGGGGCTATCGTTTTATATAAGAGAAAATATGACAAAAAGTTTGTTTTTCTTAACATGTCTGATACGTTAGTACATAGTTGACTACAGTCGTATGTACACTCTCTATGCTGTATGATGAGATTTTAAGTTCGGGAACAGAGGGTTCCCAGAAGTCCCATTACCTTGTAAAACGTACAGAACTTTGAAAATTCCATCATCGAACGAGCCGACGCACGGCGGGTATTCATCTCTTCGGCGTTAACATCCCGCTAGTACGAACGACGCGCTTTGCCTTATCTATTACCACAAACCGCGAAGGAATAAGTTGCCCACGTCGATGTTTTCGTTTGATTACCATGTATACAATATACCATGTATAGGCATCTACAAGTTAGTGCACTTTACCATCAACGTCTTCATCGCCACTTACCATCAGGTGGGATCGTAGTCAAGTGTTAACTTATTGACGGTAAAAAAAAACTTAGAGGTTCGTGCAGGATATGAACCCAGGACCTCGCATTCGAAAGACCAACGTTTATACTGCCAGTGCTTTTAGCAACGCTTACACGGGCAAAAGTCAAGTACAAATGTACTGCATAGTTTCCGAGATAAAGGCAGATTCAATCAAACAGCGTCCAATGCTGGGTACGAGCTGGCCGCTTATCGTGCTGCCCAATTGAATGTGGACCAAAGACGAGACCCAATGTGGACCTGGGGATGGTTTTATGCAGGAGTGACGAGAATATTTTCCTTAAATTAAATTGCAAGATATAACTCTCACACTGCTGGGCTCGGCCATAGTCCACCACGCTGGCTAAGTGCAGATTGGTGAAGCTCTAAATACACCATTGTATATCTTTTTACACTCAGATTTCGCTTCAACCTATTTATGTACCCAATACCTTTACGTACCCAATACATTTATGTACCCAAAACATTTATGTACCCAATACCTTTATGTACCCAATACATTTATGTACCCAATACATTTATGTACCCAAAACATTTATGTACCCAATACCTTTATGTACCCAAAACATTTATGTAGCCAATACCTTTACGTACCCAATACATTTATGTACCCAATACCTTTACGTACCTAATACATTTATGTACCCAATACCTTTACGTACCCAATACATTTATATACCCAATACCTTTACGTACCCAATACATTTATGTACCCAATACCTTAATGTACCCAATACATTTATGTATCCAATACCTTCATGTACCCAATACATTTATGTAATTTGCCACGGTTTCTTATAACTGAGGAAGCTTAGATGGTACTCGAACATATTGCTCTAATATGGGTTGATGGAGAGTTAAGTTTTTTACCTGACCAAACCTGTGACGTGAAAGCCTGCGACGTGGTTTACCGATGGAGAGGACCAATTTTTATTTTTTATATGTATACTGTTTAATCAGACAAGGTATCCCACGTCGAAAACAAATATGATCCACAAAAAATATCTGTCAAATAAATATCCTCAAAGGAATTTGAGGCCCTATATCACTACCACACTACTACCGTCATACAAAAATGGTTCTCTCAAGCATGAACCGACCAAAACCACAGTCCGTTCAAACAGCGAAACCTAATTTCCTGTCTCCGAGCCTGCGACCATTTCTCTCTAAGCCCAAAGACAAATACACACTGACCCAACATATCGAGACCTTCCACCCCCCGCATATTTTAAACACTAGTTTATATAAAAGGGGAAGAACCATAGACTGAAGTAGTTCAGGATAAAATGGACGATCGTGTACAAGATTATTGAAATGAAAATTAAAACTAAGAGCTTAGTATATTCTCAATGTATGTTAACTTTGCGCATTGTAACTTATGAATAGTACATACACCGAGTGTTGTTCGGCTGCCATCTGTACTTGGTGCAACTTCGATCTGGAATAAATGTAAACAAACCATAAAAAAGATTTTGTAGGGTTTTCACCAACGACGTTATTTTTCACTAAAGTACTAATTATATTTTTGAAAATTAGTTATTAAACTAAGTATTGATCAAAGAACAAATACAGTTTATAAATAATTATAGTTATACCAGTCACACGAGAAAATTACAACACAACATCATTCACAAATCCTTACTCTGACATCCTTAATTTCATGAAGGAGTTAACAACCTTTCAACTTTTAGAAGTATTTTGTTTTATACTTTTATAATTTATTGATTTTCGTTTTAATCCACTTTATGCCTTTGTCAGCGAGCAAATAGCATGATTTACAAGTAAAAATTTTCAAAGATGTAATAGTACAAAAGAGTTAACAACTGATAAAAAAAACAAATATATAGTTTAATTCTCCTGTTTGTCACGGGCAACGGTTTCTTATTAAACATTCCAGATCGATTTTGTACTGAGTATACGAGTAGTGTAAACAATTTAAGTATTATATGGCCAAGCACGGTTTTCTGAATCCCACATTTTTTTTAAACTATCTATAAATAGACCCTACAATATTTTTCATATGTATTTCTTGGTATAAGATAGCCACGTTACACCTTCAGAAAGTACTACAGAATCCAGCCATATTCGAATACTAGTTCTTTGATCGAATAGTTCTATTTTGTTCCCCCCACAGACGAACAGTTTAGGACCGAAAGTGTGACAGACAGACAGATAAACAGACAGAATTACTATTATGTATTATAAATATTATGAAAGTGAAAGTTTGTGAAAATGTTTGTCCTTCCTCCACGGCCTAACCGATAATCGGATTAACATGAAACTTGGCACACATATAGACTAAAATGAACTCAGGACTCAGGAACTCAGGATAGATTTTACCCGATTGTAGGTTCCCCTGGCACACAGACATACCACATATAGAAAATAAACACAGGATACATTTTATCCTGATCGAAGATTATACACGAAGCAGGCGAAACCGCAGAAATAAGTTAGTAAAGATTGGACTTCTTTAATACCTGCTGTTGTGATGACCGTAGTAATATTTATTCTGTAAAATAAACACGTGAACCTATTATAATTTAAGTTGAAGAACCCTGGAACTGATTTCAAAATTTTAGTAGATAGCTGTCCTTAAGCTTCCGTTTTAACATACAACGGAACCCAAGCAAGTATTAGAAGTTCACCAAATAAACAACAATCTATACCTATTAACAATCACCATGACTTTCAACATACGTTCCGAATCGTGCACCCTTCCTCTGACACCCCGTAGAGATCCCATGGCTAACGAATCGAAGCATATTGTAGCGATCTCGCCATAAATAATAAACAACGAGCTCCCGTACTTGGACACGTAAACTTGATTCTAAGTCGATAGGTTCGTTGATTTATCTGAACAGTGCTTCTAGACAAGTGTCTTTTATGTTATCGTTTACGCCAAAAGGTAATAATTGTACGGGAATGACGTGTATTGCGGAAAAATAAATAATAAACAACGAGCTCCCGTACTTGGACACGTAAACTTGATTCTAAGTCGATAGGTTCGTAGATTTAACTGAACAGTGCCCCGAGACAAGTGTCTTTTCTGTTATCGTTTACGCCAAAAGGTAATAATTGTAGTGGAATGACGTGTATTGCGGAAACGCCTTATTTTTTTACACCAAACCTGCACCATTCCTCTAATTTTTAAAGTAGCGTTTGGCGTGAACGGCAAAATTTGGCATAGTTAATAATGATCACATAGTTTTTACAAGCTTTTATTTTAACTTGCAGTGTATATTTGTAAATTAGTAAGTATGTTGTTTGTTAAGGGTCAAATCTTTGCAACCTAAAATAGAGCCACTTTCTTTTATACTACCGAGCGGATATTTTGCATAAATCTTCCGCCCTGACGACAATGCATTTTTATAAAAAACATGACCTTATATATTGTTCAGGATTGGCTCCGACTAGGGAACTTTGCAACGGTTAACAATACAGGTATGAAAATTTATGTAATTCTTTGGATGGAAGGATCTACATATAATTAAAGCTTATGATTTTAATAAACCTTATTATCAATTCCTGGCGGAACTGACCCTTAGTTTGGGGTCAGATGGCCGAAGATATATAGGAGTGCCTAATTGTGATATGAAGCATTCTCAATTTGCCTGTTCCGTTGAGCCTTAGCGAACAACGAGGTTAGCAATAGCGGGTGCGGTCAGTATGAGGATGGGTGACCGTTACTGGTAACATTTTTAAGTGCTTTACGTACCGTGCTTTGGAGGGCACATTCAGCCGTCGATACCATTTGATATCGTTAAGTTACTGTCATTAAATCATGTCAGAGGCCTTTGGATGGTATGACAATATCCGACAACAAAACTTATGTCAATAGTAATGTGTTGAAATTATTTTTGTATCCTTATGTTTTGATGATATGGTCAAAATAAGCTAAGGATAATGGTCAAAATATATTTTATAATTTATCAACCCATAGCTGTCTAAGTGTGATAGGATCTCGGGTCTGGTAGAAACACTAAACAATTAGTGATGAATTATACGGTACGATACTCCGTATTACCGGTAATAAAAACTATGATTTTAAATTAATATCGCCGTGGTTACTAAGCATTTTTAATGTAAACGGGTATAACAATCACAAAATCGTGAGTACCGGTTAAAACCCATAATAGTCTCTCTAACATTAATGTTGTCTCTAACATTAATTAATTAATGTTGAAGGCAAACATGCGATCTTCTATTCTGACAAAATACATATATGATGATAAACGATCCGATATTTTGACGTGAAAAAAATACGATGTATACCATACTTAGTCAAAATTGTAAATAAATTTGGTATGTATAAAATTGTTCTCGTAAGGTAAATTACAGTAGAACAAGCTGAAAGGGCTGAAAACGATAATATAGTATATGCCGCAACTGCTGCCATCTTCCGCAAAAAGGAAGAACTAATTACCGTGACATCATATTGATGTCACAAAAGAAAATTATTACTCAACGCTCCCATCTTAAGTTAATATAGTGTTGACACATCCAAATAAACATTTTGATTTACCAAATCGGTCTGAGTGAATCATCTCGGTCCCAAGGGCGTGCCACCCTCGCGTGGGCTTAATTTCATTGATAAATTAATTGTCCGGCTGCAATGTAGTGGATGTCAAATAAACTGGCTCGTTGAGGCGGCCACCCGTTTGTTTGCTGTTTGTCTAATGCAGTTGTTTGTTGATGTAAAACTTAGGCGTTTGGTTATCCCACTTTGGCTTGTGTTGCACTTTATTAGAATCTCCCCTTGTTGGGGAAACGGTTTTGGTGGTTTTTTACCACCACGCTTTTACCACAGACTGTTTTGGTGGTTTTTTTTTTTTAGGTTTTGTGAACCGTCTAAAAAAATTTAAATGTAATCAAAAGATCACTGCAACCTGATCTACAATCTGGGAGTTATATTCAAATCAGTGAAGATATTTATGATAGCGGCTTTATTTGTAGTTGTTCTATATTCTTACTAAGTGAAAGAATGGAATTATACGATCTTTGCTTCTAAAGTCATCAAATATTTCAATTATTAACGTATCATCGTCATGATGAAAGAACTAAATGACGTTGCACTATACTCTGGGGAGAAGTGGCTTAATTGAATCCAAAATAATGTATTATCTAATGTTAACTTGCTAGATGATCTCACGATGTCACGTCTCTGTACAATCCCATAGACAACGAACTCAAAATAATGTCCCATAATCAACAGACCATCTTGTTGACTGAGTAAAAAATTATGTAATATCACTCACGCCAACAATACTTCGTTAAATCCTTGCATGCGTAGTGTCTTTTACACGTACAGTAATAACTTAGCAAGCATCTTAAAACAGAGACTTTCATTACAATATGATACTTAAAACAGGTGTCAAAAGGAACAGAATTGCATCCAAAATTATTTGACAGCTGCGTCCTTGAGTCGCTCGGGGTACAGTCGTGTGGAATACAGTGTTATATAAATCTTTGAACAAGTACAATGAGAACAAACGGTCCCTTGCCCCGGCATAACTTGTAATATGTTAATTTATATTTAATATAATAAATTTCTAGTGAATAGAGAAATGTCCGGGGACAACGACATATTGTCCTTGCGGTACAATGGCTAAGCAACCTTCAATTGCGTTAATCCATTTTATTGCGTGTCACGAGCAGTTTTTGTGGTGCACGGCATTAAGTACAGATAATAAAAAATGTTTATGACTTGAAACGATAAGTGCCGATATGAAATAGTTTAATGGATTAAATTATTATAAAAAAGCAATTAACCAAAATCCAAGCAAATTCTTAGAAGTAGCGATAATTATAACTCTAACTTTTACTATTAATAACTTTAAATCATCTTAGTTAAAAGGGTGCATATTATGTCAATATCGACTTAAATATCTAAGAGGACAATAGAAATTTCAAGACCTGAAATTTATGATATTTTTTGTAAAGTTGTTATTTAATATTATATCGTACTAAATTTTTTATCCTGTTGTTAAATTTTTGATATTTAATTTTGGCTATTTTCTTAAACATATACTTAATGAACCCGAAATAATTTGTATTTATTTAAAACGAATTTTGAAGATGAAAAACCATTTTTATTTCAGGTAACATTTCTCACCGACTGTCCACTTCACCTCACGGACTGACAGAGGACAAAATCCCTAAATCATATTTAATTGTCATAGAAAAATGCTTTCTATGTAAATAGCTAGCCGAGATTAGCGATTGAATAGTGTAATTAGGAGATTTATATGCAAAGCTCCGTTTGCGGTGTACTTTATTATTCGATGAAAAGAAACGGGACACGTACTAACGCTAGTTGAGTGCACCATTGTGCCCCAATTCGTGGGTCACTCCCATTGCAGCAGATTTATGAGGCATACAGTGATTTAATAAAGGATTATATTTATGGTCTACGCATTCCCAGGAATAGGGAAACCGTTGGTCATCTTAGTTTAGCATCTGCCCTTTCTGTGTAGGTAAATGAATTATAAGTAATATTATTGTGTATTAAAATTATTATTATATGTCACTACTTAAAATAATTACCACCGTCAAATCAGGGCTTTATCTTTGGAAGATTTGTGTATAAATATCGATCGAACTCCCTGCATCGGTTCCCTAATAGCTATGACATTGGGACGTTCAAAAAGCAGGTCCTTGGGTGGCAACGCATTGGTGATGCCAATGGTGTTCCTCATGTACACGGATGCTGGTAATCGCTTACCATCAGGTGACCCGTCTGTTCGTTTGTCTGTTTGTAATATATATATTAATATTCCTTTTCACACCCATTTCCGTTGACTCTTCTCATAGTCTCCGTTATAAAATTTGCAAGAAAAAAATGACACGGGTAATTCTTGATTGACAGTGCCGACTTCTTTGTTGTCGTAAAATTCACAAACAACAGAGTTCACAGGTCGCGGACGACTTTTGTCGTTGTTGCGACCTTTGTCGTATTCTGTCGAGCTCCTTTGTCGAAACGTTATACTGTGTCATATCCCGACAAGGAAACAAAGGCTCTTTTGAACATCTCCCATTGAAATTTTTGATCAGTTCCACTATCTTTGAAGAAACAGTCGCTGATATTTGAATAGATTAATTTAAATAAGCCGACAAAGTGAAAAACGTTCTGAATTTTTTCAAACGCATTTTTTTCCATTTATCGTGTAAGCAGTACACAAGTAAAGAAATGTATATACATTTCTGTTGCGAAGAATATATTAAAAGTATTTGCAAATTAATTATGGAAAGAAACTTGCTGCGGCCACTGGAACAAAAATTTACTTGGAATCTATTGTAGACCCAATATGTATAATCAAAAAATAACATGTATTAAGATATGATGAAATATAACATGAATAATAATGAAATGAAAATTATTTATTTCGTCGTAGGAGCCAAAAGCTCACTTAATGAACGTAAATTTTTTACAATACAAATTCCCTACGTAAGTTATATGTACTGAATTGGTATATGTACTGCATCCTGAATACTACATAGTTTCTACATAATGCAGATGT
>DWJZ01002986.1:0-18036 GCA_018249125.1 Asbolis capucinus
TTAGTATATTTGTTTGTTACGGGTCAAATCTTGCAAGTTTAATTAGACCCACTTCCTCTTAAACTATAGAGCTGAAATTGTAATTCATTAATTTATTATCCTTCTCCAAGGTTTGACTGGCAAAGAATGCCATTAGCCTTATAATGCCTAAGTTAATAGTCCGCCCATTGTAACCCTAGTTTGAGGTTGGCAATAAAGTTTTTAAATAAAAAAAAATGCATACACATTCCATTCTGATGACAATGCATTTTTACGATAAGCATGACCTGATACGATCAGGATTGGCTCCAGACAAGAGAGTCTTCAACTGTTAACAATACAGTTATGAAATTTTGTGTATTTCTTTGTTTAAGGAATCTATAATTAAAGCTTGCGTTTTTAAACATTTCATTAAATTCGTCTCTGTCTGTGATTTAAGATTCTGAAAATTATCTCAGCCCCGATAATCCTGAACGGCGCGGCGGCTCCACACTTGTGCAGCGTGGTAGACTTTGACCTGACTGCAGTAGTGAGACAGCTATGGCGATGATGGTAAATTTTTCCCGTACTAATTTTACGTGAAAGAATATGAACCACCCATGAATACGCATTAATAATATTCTGCAATACAACGGGTACAGATGGCTTCAACCCATGGTTTACTACTGAGCACGGGTCTTTCCTCATACTGAGGAGGCCTAAAGCATACTCCACCCACCCAGCTCCAATGAGGATTGGTGGAGATGGGTACAAATACTAATAAAGTATTTATTCTATCTAATCGTATCCTACTAATATTATAAATGGGAAAGATTGTGAAGATGTTTGAATATTTGACCTTCCTTCCTTCGTTTACAGGTTAAGCGTATTTAGAGGAAATTTAGCACAGATATGGTTTATACTGGATAGAGTACTTTTTACATACTACGCGGGAGAAGCCGCGGCCAGAAACTAGTGCTTAATAACTTAACGATACATAAACATTTTAAATGCAAACTGGTACTCACGATTTGTTTATTATACCGATATTTCAACCCAGTCTTGCCGTGACCATGACCCAAGCAACTGGGTCGAAATATCGTTTAAACAAAAAAAAAATCATGAGTACCCGTTTGCATTTAAAATGTTTAGTATCCGCGACGATATTGGTCTAATAACGATACATACTTTTAAAAACAGATACTGAAATATTGAGCCTGTTTCTAATACCGTCTCTTCCGTGTTAGAACAGTTACTATGAATCAATGTTTAATTATAACAGTAAGATACGTATTATGTGCGTGTGCGGAGGTTTAGTATTTTATCTCCGTTTAATGGAGGAAGGTGTATTTGGAGCGCGCGTGTGCAACTACTGTGGCGGGGACTTGTACACTGGGAGCGGTGATATAGCGAGGCGAGTTGCTCCTAGTTTGCGCACCTTTAATGGGGCCATAGGATAGGACAGCACAGAACAGATAAAAAGAACTGTATTGACCAAGCAGAATAAAAATATGACAGAAAAACATGTAAAAGCACTTAACAGTAATAGTTTATAGGACAATACCTTTTTTTACATAATATAAGTTAATGCTGGACAATGATCCCACCTGATGGAAAGTGGTGATGATGTCTAAGATGTTGGACACACTAACTTAGTAGATGCCTATTCACTCTTCTCTTGAAGACTCTCACATCGTACTTAGCCGTTTTTTTAGAATACCGTCCACAATGCCTAGAGACAATAAAATAGCAACAGCAGAAAAAAATGTAAAACTCAATGTTTGCCTGTCTTCCTTATTAATATTAAAAGCCCTAGTAATAATTTCTAATAAATATCTTCCATGTACAAACAAAACTATAATTTAATGTTCCTCAATTAACCCAAAAATTACCTTTACTCAATTAAATTGAATGTAAAAGTTAAAACACCTTTTCAATGTTGGCGTGAACAAACCCGTTTAAAAGAAATTGCAATCCTTTTCTTTTAATCAAATGACCAATAAAAAGGTTATGCCTCTTCGGCAAAATATTTCCCTATAAAAATAAAAATAACATCTTTGGTCACAAAATACATACAGTTAAAAGGCGGCAAAATTAAATAAACTCTTTTCCTGTGGTCTTATTTTAGACCAACGCCTGTACAAAACAAATAGCAATATTATTTTAACACACAATACATACAAAGGCACTTTTGACTTTATTAAAAACGATAACAAAAGGAAAATAAAAAATAACAAAAATGACTGGATATCCGAGCTCAGTAGTGGGACAGTTACGGGTTGAAGCCAATGAGTTTCGTTAGGTATCTGCCAGAATTCGATATCAACTTCGTTGATATGATCAATTTGTATTTGTATCAGTATGAATAATGTTAACTTATATATGAACCTATTTACGTAATTTTTATATATTTATTGCATACGCACACACACAAATGATACCCATGACTAGCAAAGGCATATTTCTTGCCACATTTTACATATAAAATATTCACAAAATAACGCCTGATATTGTTTATAATCACGAAATGGTTTATGTTTACGTTTAAATGTATAAGAATGTTTATTTAGGTTTTTATCTGGTTAACACAATATTTTATTAAAATATTCTGAGTTGTAGTAGTACAGATCCTTCCACATGTAATATTGCAATTTTATTTAAACATTTGAAATAAAGCACAAAGTGTTGATTAACCACACATTATACAATGAATGAATGAATGTATACGAATGTATGAATGTAATGAATGTATATGGAATGTATACCTATATATGAAACTTGATTAAGCCAATCTTTAAAACAAAAGCTACAGGTTAAGGACGCTTAGAATCATATTGCAAGTTAATAAAGCCGGAGACAATCCTTCTAATACCCGAGAGTGCATCCTGTAACTCAAGATGGTTTTGCCCGATCAGCTCAGTAAGGTGAGTCTTGCCATCTTGCGAACATGTGGGATACGAAAGGGCATGCCTGTATCTATATTTAGTGTCACCATATGTAGGTAGAATGTGTAGCAAGTAGTGTGTGATGTCTCTGTAAACAAATCAATCCTTTTTTATTATTTCTATTACTGTGAATGTGTTTTGAAGGATACATTTTCTTATAGCGTTTAAGTAACTGATAAAATTACTAAATGTCATAAAATATAAATGGATTGTTAAGCAAATAATTAAAACGATGATGAAAAATGATTAAATAATAAAATCCTAATTTAATGTTTCATTAAAAATATTTTGTAAATCTCTCCTCCTATAAGAATTTTAAAACTTGATATATTTAGAAAAGTCTTTTATTAAATTAAATAGAAAATCCATGAAATTTCTTTTATTAATTACTTACTTCAATTCAAAGCAACTAAACAAAGCAAATGCAAAGAAATTAGAAGATCACGTTACAAAACTCCTAAAAAGTTCTAAAAGTCAACCAAGATCAATGACGTGAATAGGCGAGGAAGCAAAAACGAATGCTAACCTGCATTCATCAGTACGAGTACAGCTGTGATATGAATGGCCGACCGAGTTACCTAATGCTATAACCTATCTCAATGCAGGTCGCCTTGAAATAGCTAAGGCTATTCAGCTCTTCCCCAGTCCAGACGGAGCATTATTTCTTATTAGAACTGGCACAAAGGGGAACCTTCAACTTGAAATTAAATAAGCTAAGGTCAACACAACAAAAGACGGCATTAGGCTGCATCTAGACGACTAGACTCAGGAGCATTGATGTGAGTGGCGTGCAGGGAGAATTCTAAAGCATATCCGGCTATCAGAATCAGTATGAATACTAAAACGGCGCGCAACTTCTCAATATGATTATTATTTTTGAACGCCGATTTCGATTTTTAGATTTTTTATTTAAATCGCTATTTACATTTGATTCTCTATATATTAATATATAATTGTGTTAAAGAATAATGTACCAAAAATAAAGTAGATCTTGATTTGTAACTGTCCATAAAACAAGATGTTAGTTACGGGTATATTACTTTACTGAACAAAAAATATATGTACGTTTCTTTCTCCTTACTTCTGATCCATAATATATATTTTATGTATTCCCAGGAAAGCTAACTCTGGCTAAGAAAATGTTATTGTCACTAAAATATGAACGGTATATTTGTTATTATTAAATTATCAAACAGAAAAACCACAACTTTATATAAATTTTTTTTGTAATTTCAAATCAGATTATTACAGTAACTTTCTGCTTTGTCATTTTATTAAAACAACCTAGGACATTAAGCTTTACTGCTACTATCTAGCTTCCTAGCACGTTTTATGCCTCACTATTTGGTACTATCAAAAAGACCTATGCTTATGATGAATATTTGACATGCCAGACCGAGCAAGAATTATTCATCAAGTTTATTCGAATAAGAGAGTAACCGTTTTTACGTCCTGTCAACATACATTTTTGTGTAATAATAACAGCCACTGTGCTATTCAAGGCCTTGGTCCAGACACAAAACCCATTCAAACTTATTGTTTCACTCCAGACGAGACATTCAGACTCACCCCTTCGAGACCCCAGAATGAGTTGCACTGGTTTTCAATGAACTTACGCAGTGCAATTTTACCATTGGGAATAAGAAATATTCCTTTTTTTGCTCTCTTGTATTCACGATCGCAAGGACTCGCTGAGATCCAGTTTTCCAGCTATAAGGTCCGTTATTTTATTCTATATTTTGATCATGAAGACATGAATAAAAGGAACATCTTGTTTGTCAAAAAACATTTAAAATTTAGATGCTCATAAAGTAAAAAGAAGTATTAACATCAAGGAGGACCTTCTCATTATGTTATCACTTCATTGTATTGGTAATCTTAAATAATATTGAAATGCATGAAAAATAATTGGATTCTTCCAAAATCTTTATAATTTATCATTTCTCTGGACTTATTATTAGGCCTACACTTAATCGACCAAAAAATATCAAAGCAGGCAGATGTTTGAGCCCGCGCTACTACGCACACGATAATAACTATTCGCATCTCTGTCTAACAGAGACGAATGTATAAGGTTGGAGAGAGACGAAATCATTCGAATAGGGGTTGAAACGAGGGTGTGCCACGTGACCTTCCTGTACCTACACACGCACACATGCAACACAAGGGAACCCTCGATTATTTTATTGATCTCAGGACAAAATCACTGCAATGATTCCTTTTAAATTTTGCAGAGCGCTGATTATGGAACTACCTTTATGTTCGATCACACAAGTTTTATATTAGCTATGTTTTGGTTGTATACATGTTCGTGGTAATTTCATTTAGATAATCAGTTTCTTTATAAATTAAATGCAAATTAAATTAAAAGTGGTTTTTAATTAAATGTTAATACTTAATTATAAATGAGATAATTAAATCAGGTTAAGTTTTATATACCTTATTATAAGATATTTATTAAGAGTTTTAAAGTATTTTACGTTAAGAGTAAAAAAATATATAAATATCAAACATTAAAAATATTTCGCTGGAGAGTAAATCTGAGCGCAGTTAACTTTTTATGAATATAATAATGCAATATTTAACATCTGTTGATTGACCTTAAGTGCTTGTCATGAACTATAAAAACCCGCTTCCGTAGACATTAAAGCAGCCATAAACAATCTAAGAGGGATCTCCGACGAAATGATATCATTACCTCATTGGTTTCGAAGAGTGCAAGAAAAACACACAACTGGACTCGCATATCATATTACTACCGAACTGTCGTCAGCCACCCACGCGGTTCCTTTCAGTTTTTTAACAATCTTTTTACGTAACTAAATAGATTTCCTGTTAGAAAGACAAACATTCATTGACTCCAAATTTGTTTTTGAGTGACTTGTGACTGATGGTTTTGGAATGACTTTCGACCCGACCAGAAGTGCTTCCGATTCTGATTGTCACAAATTATACGTTTTACAAATCGGAGGACAAAACTAGAAATAATGAAACAAAGTCTAAATTGACGATGATATATGCGGAGTTAATGTTACAAAGTTGCGTGCGAGGGAAGGATTTGTGCGTGTGGGCGGTAATGTGCTAAGGTATCTGATCTGTAAAATAGTTTTACATTTTGATTTTTATCTGTTCATCGATTAAGCGTTTGTGGGAAATATATCAAGTTTTATAAGACTTCAGATTTGAACATTGAGCTGACGGGGCGTAGGTAGCGATTAATATCGCTAACCTTCTGTACGAACTACTTTTACGATTCAGTGATTATGTTACGGTATTGTAATAAAAGTGTACATCAAATTTTGTACATCAATATGCATTGGCTTTCAGTTTAATATCTGTCTGATTTTTTGATATTATTATCTATTATTGTTCGTGTCATAGTTACATGATATCGGAGTGTAGTTTGTTTTGTCACTGTAACTACTTGAATGATAGGGAGTTTATGAGGCGTACTATATACTTTTATTTTAAAAATTCTTGTAAAGTTACCCACGCATTTTAGTACATTACAAAAAAATCGTAATACATCATTACCTATCTTTTCTCTAGGCATGACACTATTTTTTTTAGTTTTGAAAAAAAACTCATTGAGTGCAATCTATGAACCTAAATAATTTAAGCAGGAGGTTGCGATGTCAAAATAAAAGTTTGGAAGTACAACATCTGTAACAAAAAAAAACTTTACTGACTGTACTAAAGTAGATACTTAGATTTAGACAAATTTAATATTGTAGTAACTGACGACAATATATATGATACAAACATCTTTCTTTCAAAAAGAGAACTTACCATTGTGTCGATTGATATTCGATTTAAGCCTGGCTGCACAATTACCTCTTGAGACCCGGATCTTTCATCAACAGTAGCATTATTTTTATATTTTATACCGATTTTTGCGAGCGCTCGTAGACCGTAGCGCAACAAGACCACGGTAGCATAAAAAAGTTATATCCGCAATAATAAAATTTCAAATGCAAGTCTTCGTTTCTGTTCTAGGAATTTCTAGGAATCATTTCAAAGATCCCAGTATCACTATTGTCTCTGCATGTATCCAAATTATTATGGGTTACAATCCAGGCGGAAGCTTTCAAGCATTTTTGTTCAGGGATATTTTTTGCTAGACAATCAGATATTATCTTTGATGGAATATTCAGAAATAAAAAGCGGGTAGCTACAGGACTACCGTGGACATCACATTGATTTACGGGAAATAAAATTTTGGGACGTTTTAGCGGCGCAATTAAAATATTTAAGAAACCTCCCACAGTGGGTGGTGAGAGACAATTCTCACGAGACTATTAAACATAATTTTATTTGTTTTTGTTTCTGTTTTTATGTTCGGTCGGCGAAATGTCACTTGGTGTTCGTTGCAAACATTTGGGTTGTTCAACGTGTTTTATGACATTGCGATTATGTACGGTGGCGTTTGACCATTCTTTTTCTTTTCTAGTTTCCTTATCAGTTCCTGGAAAATAATTCATGAAGTCTTTTATTGTTTTTGTTCGGAACTAATTTGGTTATGTATCGGCATTTGAAAGGTTTAAAAAATAGTTTTTTGTGTAGTTTAACTACACAATTGGGAGGCAATGATCTCAAAATGGCTCTAATAAATTCATATAATGTTTTAAATGTTAGTTCTAACTTAGATAATTGTAATATAAGTGTTTATAGATTCCGATAACTTTGTAGTTGACCGAATTTGTAGCTAGCCAAAGATGTTACTGTTTGTTCATTGGTATCTTTCACTGTCCGTCTAAGATCGCTAATCTTAGAAACTGGTTTACAGATTTAGGTGCAGATTTTATATATAGCAGTAATCTTAGCTTAAGGTAATATTTTGTTTTATTTAAATCAGTTCAAAATCAAAAACAAACTAAACATCTCATCTAAGGTCATATACTTTACAGAAGCGAAGACACTATCATGATAATATGTGTTGAAAGACAAACAAAACATTTTATGGTATCATTTCAATTAATTGGGATTCATTCAAAGAATCAACCCTTCCAAAGTCTCATTGTCAACATTCATAACTTGATGTTATCAACGCCTCAGCATTTATTGCTGCATCAAAATAAATTCGGTAATAAACGATTTGTGAAATGCGTTGTCAGCATGACGCGATGAACTCAAACCTTTTTATACGACATCATAATAGTTTTGTCTCCGACCAATGTTGATGGAACGTTATTGATTCACAGCGTGAGGTTACCGGCAACTGCTTGGTAGCTGCCTTTGAAATGTTTCATAAAATTAACATATTACGTTCATTTTTAACCCCTTTGAGTCTATGTCAGGTCGATAGTAAAAGATTGAATTAAAATTATCTTTAAAACCTCGCATGTCGTCGGTTGGAGGAGTTAGTATAAACATGGTCCCATTTAAATCAATTCCAGTTGAACATTGCCTTGCTCTATTGCAATAATTTCAAGGCGTCAAAATGATTGCGGTGCAGGGTGTGCAAGAACAATTTAATTGAATAAAATTAGCCAATAAACTTTGCTTGTCGAAGTCTACAATGGCATACCGCCTCCGAAGCCCGCGAACCGTAAAACAGCCTTATTTACTGGCGTCCTCTTTGGGAATCCACATTAAGTAGTCTCAATATACGTGGAAAGAGAAACATGTGTTCATACCTTAGGAAGCAATAGGTTGCGGCGATTGTTTCGTAAAAGGTTTGTTATCTCTTTTAGGAGAATCCCAGAAACCTGCTGTATTTATTATTAGATATAGCGTATATATTTTAAATATAGGATTGTATATGTATAAATGTGTGGGACTATTCGTTCGTATCTATTGGTGTGGCAGATATTATGTGTATTACTGAATCAAGTGTATTTCCAATAAATTTGACGAAAAACAGGAAAGATGATAACTAAGGGACGACTCGAAAGAAAGTGAAGAACTGGCTCTCAACGAGCAGAAATACCGTGGCAACGCTAAATTAAAAGTAATGTAAATTTGCAGCTGAATTCAAAATATTTTAAGTTCACACTGGCCATATCATTAACAACAGGAGTATAACGGGTTCTGAAACAAAAGTTACTTTATAAATAACACTGGCAGTTTGTGACGCGGCAATTTAAGTATTTTACTGTCAAGACTGTGCTAAATTAGTATATTTGCATGCTATTATATCTGTCAAGAAAAATAACCCCTTTCAAGTCCAGGCAATTCAAACGTTTATGCCAGTGACTGGAATAGTAATTATAGACAATATGACAATGGAAATAAGGAGACTACATGTAAAAGTAAAATAATTTTTATAATTAAAAATAAGGTTATAGGTGTTTTCTAGAATTTGCGAACACTGAAAAAACATAATGAGTCGTGTATACGACTTAGATTATTCTAATTATACTCGTATAAAAATGCCACACTCGGAGTCTGTAATGGTTACTTAAATCCCTCCTTAGTACGGAATTTATAGGTCCACTCTGCCTACTAATAAACGACTTAAGTAATCATTAACTGCTCTAAGGACTATCTTTAGAGTCAGCTGCCGCCTTAGACTTATCACAAATATGGATCACAGTGTCGCAAATTATTCTTCATAAATCAGCAGCTGAGAGTATTTTTTGTGTGTTTCTCCAAATTTATTTTCTAAGTGCAAAGCATAATGAACTTCATTCCATAAATTCCTTTGCCAATTGAATGAATCTAAATGTCGATTAGTCATTTAATAGGATATCCATGATTTTATTTATTACCGTACACTAAATATAACAAATCAATTTAACACATTCCTTACGAGTTTACTCGTAAGTTTGCTACGGATATACTCGTATAACAACATGTTATTTTTTTGCGTACAATTTGTTGATATATTTATTTACTATTTATATACATTCTTTTTCACGTCATAAGGAATTGGTATTAAGAAAAGACAAAGATTCGTTGCATATAGATTAGTCTATGCAGATATTAGCAATTATTTATTTTTGTAATTGTTTGTAACGTTGTACGTAGTATTTAATGTTGTTATTTTTTTGCTTTTTGCTAAGCCGTATTGATAGCAGTATTGGATTGTATGACGAATATATTATTTGAATTAAAAAAAATGCTTACTGGGTGTCAAAATGAACATAATACAGCATTTTAAGTGTAGATGAATGCTAAAAAATATTAATTAAATTCAATCAATAGAGTTTTATCGGTCGTATTTAGAAAATATACAAAAATATAACTACAAGAAAACATTAAAAAAGTTGAGTTTTACGATTAAAACTTATCGATACGGCTCAAAACCGGTAATTAAACTTAGGAATCTCCCAGAAAAACCGGTATTTTTGGACTTATTAAGTATTTCGCTATTAGCAAGTGAAATCGAAATGCTAATGACCATGCTATCCGTCTTTCTAAATGTAAATTGTTTGATAATTGATTTTATAATGATTACCAGCACACTAAAACCGGTAATAAACCCAGGAAATTTCCAGGAAAACCGGTATAATTGGACTTATAAAATATTTCGCTATTAGCAACTGAAATTGAAATTAACATGACCATGCCATCCGTCCTTCTAAATGTAGATTGTTCGATTGTTGATTTTAAAATGATTATCTGCACCATTGAAACCGGTAATGAACCCAGGATTTTTTTCAGAAAAACCGGTATTATTGGACTCATAAAGTATTTCGCTATTAGCAACTGTTACCATTCGTGACAAATGTTGGTCGGCGCTTTGTCGGCACCGGTAATGAGACGGCGAGCGGCGGAGAGACAAATTTTATCTCATAAATATCTCCTGATGCGACGATCTGCATCTTTAATTTAGTGTTCGCGATATCGATATCGATAATTCATTCAGTTCTTTGTTACATCACTTATTCAAGGAATAGGTCGTGTGAAATATCATAGTTCTTTTTTAGGGTTGCCTGCCTGAAGTATAGGTTTTTCCCGCGACTACGTCTACGTGGTACGTCCTGGTCTCCATTCATAACTTCGCCCACAGTCAACACTACGTTTTCATTTCCATACAAACTTTCATCCTCTATTTCCATCCATACATTACGAGTAACGGAGGTATGAAAAACATTTTTTTACCAGTTTCGAACTATCTAGTACTAAGGGCTCTACGTTATACTTCAAACGGATGAATGTATATGCCATTTTTATTCGATCTTCTTACATAGCCGTAATGAAGAACCATTAAAGTCGTTTATTTTGTCTTAGGAACCAATAGCTCACTTAACACAAGTTATAATTTTACTATAAAAGTCCCTGCACCAACTATGGAATTAATAACAAAATAAAAAATATATATTTAAAAGAATGCTTTGAAAATTAATAATAATATAGATTTGGCGATGTAAAAATACTTCTATACACTAATAAATAAATTATTGTAGCGGTCCCAATTTATTTACAGAGTAAATACTGTTAACATGGGTCAGGTAGTAATCTAGCAAAAGTCCATTCTTCAACTAAAAAAACAGGATCAGTAAGTAGTAAGTATGAGGCCGAATGTCACTTATTGGGTATTAGTCAATACATATAATAAATCTGTTATTGACTGCTGTCTGTACATGGAAGATACTTGGAGAATCATTAGTCGAAGCTTTCAGTAAACATTACAAACCAAAAAACATTTTTAATTTTTTTGTCTGTTAATCTGTTTCACTTAGATGACTGAACTGATTTCAAACTGATATTGACTGATGTTAAGTTGAATGATGCTAAGTTTGAATTAACGATAGTTTGATGCTAAGTTTGAATTAACGATAGTTTGATGCTAAGTTTGAATTAACGATAGTGTTTTATTAAAATTAGTTTTCAAATAAAAAGATACTGTCAATTAACAAAATCCCATCTACAGCTGTTAGCTATGCCAAAGCAAAACACAGGAAGACATCGTCAAATATAATTAAGCATGAAAAAATTCTGTAAAAAGAAAAAAAAAACCTTACGCATTCTTCGCATTTTTTGTAATTACGAGAAGACAATTTAAACAGTAGATACGTGTCTTCATTATTATAACTTTTATAAATGGTAACAAAACAAGAATATATACATTCTGAACGCATCACATAATAAAGTATCTTTTTGTCAGGTACTCTTAATAAGCAGAATATTTATTATAAGCAATTCTTCACCACGATGACTATAAATTATGATCAAGCATCTATTTCTTAAAATGAATAATCATTAACAATGCGAACAAGGAGACAAGCAGTAATTATTATAATATAAGTTAATTAAATAAATACCAACCAGCGTTGCTCAAATAGTTGATGATTAAAAGGAATAATTAAGCTCTTGGATCTGACCAGGATAATTTAAACTACAAATATTGTATTATTATCAAGTTTTCCGGAAAAAACGTAATCCTAGGAAATATGGGAATGAAAAGTGACATCTAGTTTTTTAGTGTGAAATTAAATGATTGATTTTTGATTTAGTTGATCGCACGTGTGGGAATTAGTTATTATATTTTATACTAGGTGGCGTTTTTACACTACCAACGAAAGTGGTTTTACCATTCTATATTTAATCATCGTAAAGTCGCAGAAAGAAGTCGAGTTTGCCATCTTTTAAATGGCCGGCATATTTAAATAAATCGACTGTTAATTTTGCGAAGTAGCTAGCTCGGGGGCGCAGTAAACTTATACTGTTAACGAGACTTCCTGAAGCCCCAATTTGCTTAACACAGATATATGGAGACAGAAGCAAGCCGCACACGTCGTCCATTCAACCTGCAATCCTTTATGCAAATAGCAACTATATGACGTCGCTTTAATAATTATGTTAACAAAGAGGGCGTTTATAAAAATATGGAGGTCTTTATTAAGCAAAGGATGCTTAATTTTTATTTAAATGAAGATGTTTATGCAATTCTGATTTACTGAAGAATACACAGAAATTCCAGATTGTTTAATATCAAGAAAACAAAAGTTGTGCAACTTGTTTTTTGTATGTTAAATAAAGCGTCTAGTTCTTATTGTAAGCTTGGAATAAAAATAGTTTAAAGATTTCGATTTCCGATTAAAACTCAGCAAGTTGTTAAGGACTTCGCGGCCGTTCATAATTTACAGAACAAACAGCGATAAAAGATGTAAACAAGCTGGTAAAAATTGGCATTTAGAAGTTGCCCATTGAAAAAATGGCGAGAGTTTGTTTTTCACCTGTTTTTTGGATATCCCTGAGGTATACCACCCGTAATCTAATAAACACTTATCGGTTCAATCTTAAGGAGCAAAGAAATATAGGATATTTAAACAATTTATTGCCCCCGCAAAACAACGTATTCGTTGATAAGCCTCTGGTTTTGCGATAACCTTTGTTAGTTCCGTGTCAGCCGACATGATCGACGTTAAAAAGAAGGATGGCCTTTCAGTCTCATTATAGTTTAATAATATTTTAAACATTTTAAAGGGGATTTTCTGACGCTACATAGACACTATTACGTTTATTTGTTTTTCGGTTGTTAGAGAATGTAAAACTTTTTTTTATTTTACAAACATTAAACATTGTTTCTCTGCCGTTAAAGAGTTTTTAAGATTTATTTAACTTCCAATGTGTGTTGGTTTATTCGGGTTTCTTGTCAAATTTGTATGATAGTAATTAGACACTTCCTTTTACCATGTGAAACTGCAGTTTTGCATGTACATAGCTACAGTTTAGATGATAAAGCATTTTTATTATTATATATATGTATATTATTAAACTTCTACACTCCGAATTGATTCTATGCAAAGGAACTCCTCGATAGTCAACAATAAAAATATGAAATTTTATGTATATTTCATGCTTGATTTTTAAATTGTTTCATCATTTTTTATAATTATGCTATATGTTTTTTTTCAGATACAGATAGTTTTTTACAATCTGAAGACTAATAATTGTTAACATTATTAGTTAGACTGGTTTGGTTAGTATAATTAGTAAATATAATTTAGGTTGCATTCTTATGTATTTTGTTTGTTTTGTGTTTACGTATATTAGATTTCAAAATTATATCGTTACATATTTTAAACGGTAGGAATTCTAGGACTTTTTGTAAAAAAATATTATTTTAATTAATGAAGATGTGACCAACAACAACGATAATTTGCTTTTTTAAATATCTAATGAGGTCTAATGAACGATAATTTGGCGATGACACGCTATTAAATGCATAGGAATTGTATAATTGTGTTAATGTTCCGCTTATTACATATTTTTTGTCTTCATATTTATATCACTAGTGTTTGTGACATTTATAATAAATTTCAAATATATTATTCAAGTAACGACAGCACACAAATTTATTTGGACAATCTTAAACTAAATTATAATTTTCAATGTCACTCGTCACATACATTTTTTGTTTACCGAAACAAAGAATGTTTATAAAAGTGAAACGGTCGTCAATATTTTTTATCGGGTATCAATTACAAGTTCGTGGTTTTGTAACATGATCTTTTTTGCTAACCGTAAGAACTTTGACGTCTCAATTCATTCAAGGAAATAAATATTGCTAATAGAGTCGTTGTGAGTAAATTATTGACAAATCGATGATTACGAAAGTCTGACCGTATCATTAACATTCTAATAATTAGGATAGGTCAAGAATAGTATCTGGAAATGTTATTTTCCTCCATTTGTTTGAAATTAAGTTATAAATTCTAGATTAATATAATCTCATTAGGATGTCTGATTTGTGCATTTAGGTTACATTGTTTTTCGAAATATTTCAATTTTAAGTATGTTGAAGGCATTGGCTTAAATACGTTGTTGGCCAACTGCTGACTACGTCTGTCTCGTCATAACGAGGAGATCTAGAGCATACTCCACTGCTGCTCCAATGCAAATTGATGGAGGGGTTTGAAGAGTCGGAATATTTTACGCCGCCCAAAGGCCTGTGACTTAGCTTAACGATAACAACGGGCATTAACTTCTCAGTAAAAAGTTAAATGTTAAATACCAACTGATAGAGAATAGAATCTGTACCAGTAGACTTTCTTCTTGTTTCTTCCGTTCTTTAGACTCTTTTCCTTTGCATTCTTCCTTATCAACCATCCTGATGCTTTGATTTTTCAGTAGACCCGAGTTCTATTACTATAAGTACATTGGTTGTAGTGGTGATCACCATCCCATCCATCTGCGCGCCTTACTTCTTATAACATAAAAAAACCTTGAAGTATTAAGATATTTGGGAGTTATTTGGTGTAGATAGAGGAGCAAAATTGTTAACCTAAAGCGATAAAAAATTAATTATAAATCCAAACTTAACTTGAACCCCCCAAGGGGTTACATACAGGAACTCTGAAGAAGAATCCAAAACGTAGTTTAGTTGAGTTCAAGTATGTTGCAAGAATATTTTTTTAACCGATTTTCGAACCTTCCACCGCCCCTCATGGAACAAGCTAATTTCTTTACCTCTCTCTGTAAAATTTATTTACGAGTACAAGTGATTTACCTAAAATTTAGATTTAATTAGTTCCTAAAATTCCTCCGTCAGTACAATTATGTTTAAAAAATCGTTGCGTAATACGTGAACGGCGTCTAAGCAGGGAGAAGAATTCACCACCTTATTTTGTTCTAATGATTACACTACTAATACTAAACCCTAAAAAGGCGAGTTTTTCTACTCAGCTAATAATGACACTGAACTGATGACCGGCAGTTACTGAGAGCGTCACTACAAACGTATTATTAATACATACTTTTTTCTAACCGCATCGTTATCTGACGCGAGAATCCTTTCAATCCATCCATTCTATTGTTTTTGAACCACTTTTTGTATTGATATCAATATTTTTTCCGATGGGAGTAACGATAAAATAGTGATTTGTTCAGAACTGATATCGAACGAGATGCCTTTAATGCCTTTAGGCCTCTTATGAAGCGTTTATCATTCGGCGGCAACCTTTCTTTTGTATGGTAATCTTTTATTGTTACACAAAAACTAGTTCACGTTTGAATGCAAGAAGTAATTGCTATGTCCAAACAGATTGTTTTAAACTAACATGTTCTAAATTAAATTGGTTTAAATTTTTTGATTCTAAGTGAAGGAGCTGGCCAACCAAACAACTAAAGTCAAACCATTTTGGTCTTTAGAACAGGAGCCGAGTTCAAATCTAGCACCTCAAATTTTCAAAGTTATGTGTGTAAAATAAATTAATTGACACTTGCTTAGATGAAGGAAAATATCCTGAGAAAACCTGTACACACAAGAAACGTTCCCAACGTAAAAAGTACGTAAGTACCAATCTGCGTTTGGCCAGCATTGTGGCCTGTATACTTCACATTGTGAGTGGAGAATCGAGTCCAGCAATGGGATAATAATAAGGCAATGATGTAGAACGATACATATATTAATATACATTTACAGATCCAAATTAAAGGTAATTTATTAAGCTAAGTCATTTAATCCGACAAATACTCTCCTAATGGAACATTGATCAAGTATTTAAGTCCTATCCCTATTGTAACCATTGATGCCGGTGTTGAGGTCCTAACAATATGGGATTTGTACTAAGTAGGTTATAAAATACAGTTCATTATGGCGGTAGCTTTAGCTGTTAATGGGAACGCAATATATTAAAGTTTGAGAATCCTTGTGATCCCACGATGTACAACCATGTAGACATTATATTTTAATCAAAGTTTTGGTCTTTATTTTTGTTTGAATTTTTTTTTAAATTTGTGAAATTTTGTGGGTACCTCATTATATGTATTTATCGTCTGGGCTGTCTTCAATTGATAGCTTACTGCTGAGTACGAATCTCTCCGCATACTGAGAAGGCCTAGAGAATACGCGGTTCCAATGCGAATTGATGGAATTATTTAACAGGTTCTGAATCTTCTTCACAATCAGGTTAAAATTTGTGATCAAGTTTACTTATGTATTTCATTTTTGATATATATTGGTGTGGCTTCCTATTAACTAAATAAAAAATTATGTGTATTATAATAAACATCCTAAATGAACTCCAGTACGGCAAGAATTACTGGTGAGTTTGTTTATGGTTTCAAGTCAATAATGGCCTACTACTGAGCAAGGAGTTATCTTCATGATTGAGGAGGTCTATCACAGACTTCACGGAGCTGCGTTCAATGTGGATTGTTAGAAGATTTTATGTGGTTTTGTTTTTCAAAAAAATAAAAACAAAATATGCTAAAGAGTCCCCGATAATTACTTTTTAATAAAGTTACATAGAATTTTAAGCCTGGATTTCAAGGATATATTTTTTAATTATTATAATTCATATAAAAATAGTTGCTAATTGCTTTCATACTAAAAGAACACTGTTCTCAAAATGAAAATTACCAAATCTCAAATCGTTCAAATACTCCAAAGCATCACTTCACATAATTATTCATCGATTAATATTCCGATTGAAATGTATTTGCGTTAGTTAAGATTTAACTTATGATTGATATTCTGGTGTAATTTAGTTTCAGAGCCCTAAAAGGTTCGATGGAAATGAATAGAGATGTTTGTTTTAGTGTCGGACGCCGCGGGCGCCGAACGTATTTCTATATAATGAGGTGTCTGCTATTTGATTTGTAGTAAAGGAGTCTATTCACTTGTTTCCTATCAAATGGGTATCTTATCTAGTATTTCAATCAGCCCTTGTATTCTAAGTGGGTATGGTACAATACTTTCAACTATCTCATTAGGATTTTTGCTGTATGTTATAATTTTTTTACAGTATTGAAAAGTTATACCTGTTTCTGTATGCCTGTTTTATACGGAATTTTTATTTTATACATATCTATGAGAATAAAATAGGAGACAGTAAGACCCGATAAGTATAGGTGATGTCATCGTTGTAAGGATTTATTATTTTGTTATTATTATTATATTACATTATTATAATTATTACTACAATGAGTTTGTAACTAGCTGACTTAGCAAACTTCTTACGAACCTAAATTATTGTTTAGTAATAAAATTGGAGATTGTAATACTAATTATATAATATTTAACTATAATATAATATTAACTTAAAAAAATGATATTTGTGATTTTTATAATATACTTGTATATATTTATACTTACCGTTTTTAGATATTTGTATTTAATTATATGTATCAAACTACAAAAATAATGAAAAACAGAATCTAACAATAAAATAGTTTTTGTGTAATTTTCAAACTCTATGTTGCTACTTCAAGTTTTCTTCAAATTATGTTTAAAAAATAT
>DWJZ01002987.1:0-18033 GCA_018249125.1 Asbolis capucinus
AAAAATAGTATAATATATAAAGATAATATAATGATGAACCGGCGGGCGCTTGGGTACTCGGGTGGCGGGGCGCGTGGTAAGCGGAGTGCGGGGCATATGAAAATGTATAAATTTACCGTGTCATAAATTCGCAAGTAATTCAGATATGTTATAGGACAGCATATTGACCACCGCCCACCACCACGAACACGTGGGCGAAGTCGTGGGCAAAAGCTAGCGTTTAAATAAAGATGTGCTTAAAATATGCTTACACTAATTTACTAAAATAAACTCTTACTATCATTCCCTTTGCGAAAATAAAACCCGAGAACATACATTCTTCGGTCACATTTATCAAATCCGGTACCCTCGATTCGCCGCCCTGATAAAGGAAAAGTAATATTAGACCGCATATTTTAGACGGCAGATAAAAATGTCAAAGTTGCGTATGTAACGTAATAATTAAGGGTAGCACTAACCCCGCTACTTAATCATGCGCTCGCTGTTAAAAAGTATATATTATACATACATATACTTTGTATATGTATATTTACGTAGCGGCCGTACGTAGCCGCGTAGGCGTTGTGAAAGTAGGCTAAGGGTCGCTCGACTCCCAGCTTCCAAACCAATGTTTATATTTTAGACGTAAGAATTGTCATATTATGCAAAGTTGTATAATACGACAATTCTTATGTCTAAAGTCCAAATATTGTTATAAAAAATTGCATATTTAGACAATTCTTACGTCTAAAATACATATAGTAAAATTAAATTATTTAAATATATATTTTAATATAAATTGGTGTTTATTGATTCAAATACTAGGACTACGCGGTATAAGTCGCACGGGATCAATATTCATTGACTTACATAGGACCATACATATTATTATGTACATACAGATGTGTTGTTGCCCAAGATAAAGAAACTGGTCCTCAAGCTCAGGCTGGTACACGAGCCTAAGGAACAAGGTGGTAAGGGCTTCAAATTGTTACAGCTTAAGCTTAAACTTTGTACCCCTTTTTACGAAATTACAGCAGACCTACTACGAAATTTGGCACAGTTAAAACTTTCACGGAGAAGAAGCGCAGAAAACGGCTGTTCTATATAAAAATGCATTGGAAATACACGACATCCTGGTCGACAGTTAACTTTGATCTAAGTATCAGAATGAATATTGCTAATGTTTACCTAACATGTTAGCATACGATATAAGCAGTAAAACCTTGGCTTTACTGTTACACAACATACATATTATCCTTGACGCGCCGCCTCGTCCATTAGGTACTTTATACGCCGTTTCACGACAAAACGAGCTCTCTATACGAAACTGAAATATATTTATAACGCACAAACAAACAAGTATGGCCAAGGTCAGTGGGAACGACGCTTTGGGTAGTCCGTGTCAGCGAGGTTCACTCATTAATACATAAATAAAGTTGGTTCTAGATTAGTAGTTCTGTTTTGTATATAAAATTGTATATTGGTCGTTTTTTGACGATAAACGTCTTCATAATAACACAGAACAGTGAAGCATCACGAAAATGCGATACCTTAATTATGACAAAATTATAAGCCTTAGAACATAAATTTAGTGACATTATCCAGGTGACATATGTAGTTTTGATCTTTTTAGTAATTTTATAAGCAGAATCATAGATGTAGTATTTATTCAGTGGACATGGTTTGTAGTTAGAGCTTACTTAGCAAGATTGAAATTATTGACACTGACAACACGGTGTACTTTATTAACGATTTGTTGTTATATGAGAACGAATAAGCAACGACCCATAAAATCACACCAACAATTGCTGGTGTGGAGCCGCTTTCAAAAATTTATGTAAGTATGTACGAGTATTTTAATATAACACAAATTGTAAGTTACTCTTATACAATCTCCAAAGACATATCGTGAGCGTGATTCACATTTAGACACAGCGCCCTCTGTTGGCTGTAATAGAGAACCAAGTAAATCTGAGATTCAAAGCGGGTGGTAGAAGTGCTTTGACCCATGGCCACAAAAATAAAGAGTTTTAGAAGAAAAATATTTTTCATAAAGTATAATTGTCATTGCTAAACATTAATAGTCTTTTATGCTTGTTTGTCCTTTATAGACTCTGAAAAGGTAATAGATAGAGCAATGACGTGTTTAGCAACTTTTTTCAGAATTCTCTGTCAATCGAACATATAGTTGGTGAGATGATGCGTAGCAACGCGCGCCCTGTTTACTTAGAAATATATATGTGCATATATAACCGTAGTTTTTAAAACTATATTAATAAATATCTTTGGACAACTCACACACGGCCATCTGACTCCAAACTAAGCGTTAGCTTGAACTAAGGTGATCAGATAACTGATAAACATACATACATACATATTACATACATATATTTTTAGATACATACTCATATAGATATTTACACCCAGACACACAGGACAAACTTTCCTGCTCATCACAGAAAAGTTTGACCTGGGTGGGAACCGAACCCACGAACTTCGGCGTAGCAGTCAGGTTCACTAACCACTAGACCAACCAGCCTGTCATAATAATTACATTACATAATAATTACATACAGTATATGTAATTATCTATATTTGTGGTTTGTTTAATTGTTTGAACGCTTTATTTTTTTAGGAAATAAATTAATAAGGTTCGGATTAAAAATATATTTTTGTGTTGGACAGTAGATAAATTTAACGAGAAAGGTCTTATGGACTATATGTATGTATACTTTTTATACCGGTAAACTTCTTCCTTCCCGTGGGATATAGTTAAAAAATTGTATGTCTACTCTGAAACCACTAAACAATTTATATAAAATTGGACACTATTTAGGATTATACTCGTGTAGCTGGGTTACTATTAGGATAGTTTTAACACCGGATACATTTTTTTTAATGGGATCATAGATAAAAGTTAATCATTTATAAGTGAGATCATCGTTTGCGGTGTCAGCAAATTATAAATACACTGAGTAACCTCATTTTTATATCTATACTGAAGAGAATTTATGAAATTGAATTCATTATGGACAGTTAATATGATGAAATACCTGTCCACAATGAATTCAATTTCAAAAATTCTCTTCAATACCTCATCGATAATATCTGGTATTTTGTCATATTAATTACACGTTGATGAGCTTTTGCACTTCCAGAATATTAATTAATTTCTTAATATTGTACAATCTTATGTCTTTGTCTTGAGACTGCAATTTTTTTGTCTCACTCGAAAGCCTACATTCTTATTTATATTAATATAGTTAATTTTTTAAATCTATACTTGACTCTTATTCCAAACTATGAAAATTAGTAGAGATATTTTTGTTTTAATCATATCGATAATCGAAGTTTCAGGAACATTAGACTTCATGTGATTGTGAGATATATTAAGATGATAATGCAATTTGCATTTCTAACTGTAAAACTACGCGATTGATTTGGTAAAACAACAACTATTATGCTATGGTATTTGAAAAAATGGATTTGGTTATCATGTTTTAAACTAGGTCGGCTTATTACATATACTACATAATCTGAGCTTGCGAGGATTCGCCGAAAAATCATGGATCATCTTAAATATGAAATATTTCTTTATCCTTACCCTTTGTTGAGTACGTTCTCGGATATAATATACAAACGTTTCCTCAATAATAATTTTCCAAGTTTGAGGATTTTCAAGGATTTGCTTTGTCACATATTTTAATTTATTACTTTCGTCTGTTCAGAAGTAAGTAATTACTTTAAACCAAAATCCGCCATTACCCCTTGTCAATGTCATCGCTTTACGCTTCTAGATAAAACTTAGATTTTCGGAGTAAACCGGTGAAATCGGTAAAATGATGTAGAAGTAAATGAAAAAAAAGGTCAAGTCTGCGTAACAGCCGTTCACGAAGTTTCTGTTATAAGCGTACAATAGGTTTGGTCCCAAATAGATTGTTGTACAGGTACAGAAATTAGATTAAATTTTAATTATATTTATTAAAATTGTACATTTAAACAATGCTAATAGGATGTGTGAAACACACTGTTCTACCACTCTAGGCCTCATAATGAACAATCGGCTTTGATTTACAAACGAACGCATTGGCCAACCAAAGCAAAATATCTCTCAAATTACTTACTAATTTGTCAGTACATTTGCTAACAATAATTTAGTTTATTTCCACTTACTAGCTCAATTCAATAATTACAAAATAGCTCGCTTTCATTTCAAATCAAGGCATGATATACTGAGTCTTGCGCGTCTGACGTCACCATTAAAGCTAAATCGAAAAAGTGTGGCTTCAACCCGCTAATGTACCGCTATGGCGGAGGGCTAGAGATTACTCCACTGGGATGCTCCAATGCGAATTGGTTTAAAGGTTAGTGGGCAACCAAAGTGTCGGAAGTATTTATGCCACCCGCAGGCTTCCGACGTGTCTTATCGATTGCTATCTGAAGACAGGAGCTAGGTCCGGCGGCTTTACGTCATAAAGGCGCATACACTTAATTAAATCTACTAGAGATCCTATCTGCGATAGAAATTCAATCGTAATTCAACAATATTTGGTTAATTTGCCTTTTACATTAGATCATCATCTCAACCCATCACGGCGCACCATTGAGCACGGGACTCTTCTCTGAATGAGAAGTTTAAGGCCATAGTCCACCACGCTGGCCAAGTGCGGATTGGCAGACTTCACACACCTTTCAGTTTTGCTAACTCCCCGATATGCAGGTTTCCTCACGATGTTTTCATTCACCGTTATATCGAGTGACATTTAAATGCTTAAAACGCACATAACTCCGAAAAGTCAGAAGTACGCGCTCTGGGATTCGAATCCGAACCCCCTGAGTAGGAGGCTGAATTCGTAACCACTAGGCTATCACCACTTTCGTTTTCGTTTGTCGTGATTTGATATGAGTATATTTTACATTAGATACTCATAACAAATTACAACAAACGAAAATGGTTGCCTTTAGCTAATAAAACATATGAATAAGAAAACTTTCCGCTAAGAAAATATATGGTAGTATGTATATCTTGTCAATAATTATTTTAGAAGTTAGAAAACACAATAAAATACTCATACATTATATACAAAACCACGATTAGTTGTTTCGAAGAATGTTTAACTAGAAATTTTCAACTTAATTTGCAGTGAGATTTTGTAGATTTTATTTTACATACAATAAGTTAATGCTGGAAATCAATCTGCTAATATCAATAAATAGACGTAAAATACAAGGATAGAATTACTCTTATAACGTAATTATGTCGCTCACTATTTTGCTCGACTTGGCAGGGCCGCTTCCGTGCCCTCAGATAACATTTCATAAATACACTTTTTATCCATACCTACTTGTGTATCTATCATCCATATATACGAGTAGACTACATTGATATTTCCATGTAACATTCAGTCTGTTTCGATATTAATAGATTTTACCAACTCGTATACGCCAGGTTCAGTGCGTAAAGGTTTTAACGGAATGATTTTCGAAAAAGGTTTCGAATTTAGAATTTGAAAATGAATTGAAATATATTTTCGGGGATGGTAATAAAAATTGCTAAGTGTGTGAAAGGCCAAGTGTTATTCGCTACCCAATTGAGGCCATACCTATATACATATTTCTCTTTTAGGTTAATTAGAATACAGTTCCTATTAAAAAGTACGCTACTGTGTTTGGCTATTTGGAGTAAAATACGTAACATACGACGACGTATGTTACGTAACATACGTCACGTACGACGGACCGGATGGTCTGATGGTTAATGATCCTGACTACTACACCGGAGGTCGTGGGTTCGATTCCCACCCAGGTCAAACATTTCTGTGATGAACAGGAGTGTTCTGTGTATCTGGGTGTGTAATAGAAATACTTATTTAAGTATGTATTTAAAAGTATATGTGTATGTTTATCAGTTGTCAGATCACCATAGCACAAGCTAACGCTTAGTTTGGGAACAGATGGTTGTGTGTGAGTTGTCCAAATATATTTATTTATTATTTATTTGTAGCTTTTGTTCATCAGAGTCAAAATAATAATCATTAACCAAATTTAAATTGCCCCGATCAGGAATCGAACCTGATGCCATTTGCTTCGAAAGCAGGGCCAGTACTGACTAGGCTGCTAGGCCTATCGATGCAAGATTGTATAGTAGTTTAGCAATAAAATAATGTTTATCTAATATAAATTATTTTATTTCATTTACAATGTTGCTTATGTACAAAATTTCATAAGTCTAAGAGTGGACTGCCTCTGTAATGACTCGTGCTACAAAGGGCCTGAGAAACAAAGCTAAGAATCGTAGCGCTTAATGAGCCCTTTTAGAGTTCATATAAATATTATGATCTTTCCTTTCAGACTAACTAATTCCTAAATAAACATTTGCCATTTTTGTACAGTAGATACAGTCAATGTAAAAATCTTGTAAAATTATTTTGCCATTTCTCGCAAGACGACTTCTTCTAGTTTAATATTAAAATGATGGCAAAGATTATCGTTTCAAAAGTGTTTGTAAAAACCAACTTCAATAAAGTTAAAAAACGACTACAACAAACTTGAACTGAAAATTATGACGTAATTCAAAATTAATTAAAATAAAACTGCTGAGTATTCTTTTCTGAACTGTTACTTTTAAGGTTGGTTAAAAATAAAAACAGACGTTAATTCACTGGAATAAATATAGAAGATATCTAAACGAATACTATTGAGCTTAGTTTCATTCCATTTACAAAATAATTTTTAAGGTACCTTTGAAATTTAAAACAACCTGTTATTGAACGTACCTTTTTTAAATAAATTTAAAAGATATTATTAAACAGGAATTATTTAAAGATTTACTTTATTTGTCATACAAGATTCCTAAAATTATCTGAATATTATTGAAAGCGGCCATAGAGCTTTTAACCACAATATCAAACAACGTCTTTTTAAATATTTAAAAACACAAGCTTTAATTATGGATCCTTAATACAAAGAAATACACAAATTTTCATAACTGTACTGTTAACTGCTGAGGACTTCCCTTCACTGGAGCTAATCCTCAACGTAGTATCAGATCATGCTTATCATAAAAATGCATTGTCATCAGAACGCAAGGCTTATGCAAAATTTCAGCTTCGTAGTGTAAAAGATAGTGGGTTTAATTAAGCTTGCAAAATTTTACCCAAACACTTAACAAACAAATGTGCTAACATACTAACGTACAAACATACACTGCAAGTTAAATAAAAGCTTGTAAAAACATGTAGTGTGCTTCACGGAGTATAAAAATAAGCCAATATAAAATATTCAGGCACCGAGAAGGAATTTTTATGGAGATATTATACCAATTTCTAGTTGACTAGCTTTTGCCCACAGCTGCGAGCATCAGTTTCCATATCCTATTTTACTCGTATTATAACACATGTCACAAGTTTGAAAACTTGACAACAAATATTTCCTTTTTTCTCAAAAACTTATTCTCCTGTCACTCGTCCTGAAATGGTATGTTGTTGGTGTATCTGGGGTCGGTTGGTGTCATTATTGAGCTGCCCTGTTGGGGTAGAAAAGCACTCGAATGGAGACGCGTCTCGAAACAAGGAGACATCTATACTGCGCCCGCACCAGGGTCTTGAAAGTGAGCATTCGCTGGCTCTCACAATATACTTCGAAAAACAGGTGGAAGGACCTGTCTGCCATAAATTGCGAAGAAACTTCGGTTACGCGAAGGACTGAAATAAGTCACTCGCGTCGGTGTTCCCGTTAGATTGCTTTGTAAATGTCTTCAAGTTAAGATTAAACACGCTTATACTAAGTTTACGGTTTACCATCGAAGACTTCATCGCCACTTATCATTAAATGAAGTGGTTGTCAAGCGCTAACTTATTTAATCTAAAAGCCTCCTCATTTATTTGGAGAAACGAGTAAGTAGTAGGTCATTAATAGTTTCAAGCTAACTACAAACATGCTTTCATTCTTTTGTTTATAAATTATCAACAAGTAAAATATTCTGTAGTGAGAACTGCCGAGCGAACTTTACAGAACAGGCTAAACGACGCGACGACAGTACTAAAGAGATAGCCGCAGAGGTCGAGTGCAGCTGCATATTTACCAGCTTCTGCGCGCCACGGATCAACACTCATTCCTTCTTATGCGAAAAAGGTTGTTTTGGGGGCACGAAAGTGCTCCGTCAAGACAAGTCAAGCGAAGTTTATTCACGATTCCCGAGGTATAGTTATTAACTGCCACAATCACTGTCGATAATCTTCAAACGAATTTTGTGCTAAGGAACAATTTAAGTAACAATTATCGACTATGAGTGCGACAGGAATTCATTGAAATAATTTAATTATTTTAGTCTAGTCAATAGGACCACTGCACAGGACAAGTATCTAAGCCCCATAGCCTCCGTAACGCTTAACTATTGTCGAAAAGAAGAAAAATCCTGGATGTCAAACAAAAAAAATCGATAATAAGAACGCAGACAAAACCGAATTCAATTTGTGTTAAATTTTTGAAAATTAAGTTTTTAATATTTTATTACTATAAATAATAATATAATAGGTTGTTTTATTATTCTTGACTGTTTTTTCATCTAAAAATAAAAAAAGATTAATCAAGTAAAAGATACCTTCTACGAAGATTCGAGACAAATCGAGCGAAACAAGTTAAACTAGTACTAGTAACAATGATAAATGTCCATCTAAATAGTGTTAAACTACACCAATGTTGGTAAAGTTGTCTAGTTATGACTGTCTCTGTCAACTACTCCTACATATAATAGACACCCGGGAAGTTGTAGGTATCACGTTAGTACAAAACTCATACTAAACTTACTTAAGCTTTACCCAACACAGTTTACACTAAACGCTGTTAGAGTACCGTTTTAATAGTTTCGATGTCTAAAGTTGATATTTTGATTACCATGGATTCTTTAAATTATAATTAAAAATTTCTTAAGTATATACTTAATGGTTTTTTTTTAATTGGGTATTTAAATAAAGACAATAATAATTGTTAAAGATGCAGATTAAAGATTTCTCAGATTAACGCTGAAATGCAAAGATAAAGAGATAAACGTTCTAAAACGCGTTCTTTTTGGGTTATATTCTTCAATAAAACACCCATTATTATATCTATCAAATAAAGACCCTTTCAAGTAAAGACAGCCAACAGATACAGATTTTTATTTATAAATATTTAAGGATTTGTTTGGCGCATTGAAAGACATTTCCTGGTGTGATTTCCTGATACATTATCTCATGAACGTACATTACTCTCCAACTGAGTTCGTCCACATTGACGGTTGAAATGCAATACTAAAAGACACTTACTAAATGTAACAGGAGAGTTATTTAAACAACAAATAAATTGAAAAAAAATCATCTATTGACCTAAAAAAATAAGTCTATATTTTTCTAAAAAAATATTTTTATGTTACAAATAGGTGACGTGTTTTTTAAATATTCGAACTCATACCGCTGGATAAGTATTACCTTTAACCTTTGAATATCTAATAATAACAAAATTAGAATATACAATTTGTAACAGGATCCGACATACGCCTACGGATTTTTCTAAACTGTCTACTGTTAGGGTAACATATTACTAAGCTGTTATTCTCTATGAATATCTCGTAGTCCGGTTTATGTCAAAGTGTCAAGAAAATATAATCAACAGCGGAAGCGGTTGGTTGGAGGATGGGTGACCGGTAGTGGCAATGTTTTAATGGTTATATGCGAATTCTGTTTCCAAGATGTCATTTTTCTAGAATAAATTTAAACACGTAGGTTTAACTCTCTAATTACTCCAAAGATTCCATTCTTGGTGAAATCTTCTACCAAAGTTTATGGAATGGGCATAGTGTTTGGGTACCCGCACATCGTCAATGATATTGTGACAATATAATCTATATGTATTGTAATAGTAAAACTGTACCAGGGTCAATTCACTACATTAAATATTTATTTAATATTTCGATGCAAGTAGGCTTTGTTACCGATGTAGAGACCAACACATTTTTTTGGATTTGTTGTCTGTCTGTTCGAGCTTCACGCAAAAACCACAGGACAGATTTAGTTGAAACTTAACGAAATCGAAGTTTGAAACCCGAGAATTATTATAAGACAGGTTTTATCCCAGGAAATGACTTTATTCCCGCAGGATACCCGGTTAATATTAGTATAGCAACTCCGGAAGCAATGGACCAATTTAGATAAAATATATCGTGTTTGTAGCTATTGTAAGTAGGTACAACGCAAATAGGATACTTTATATCCCAGAAAACTGCTTTCTTCCCGTGGGATAATAGGTAAAAATTAGTATGGCGACTCTGAAACCACTGGACCACTTTAGACACAATTATGGCTCTAGCTTATATGACAAGAAGGATAATTGGACAGTTTTCATCAAATCTTTTTAGCTTATATGTCAAGAAGGATAATTGGACAGTTTTCATCAAATCTTTTTGCGAAACGAAGTCAAGGCAATTTCTAATTTACAATAACGTTAGTTAATATAGAAACAATACCAAAATAGGTCGCACACATGGACTATATACTTTATTGGGCACCCTTTAAGTTTTAGTAAACTTAATGACTATAGTTAGTCTTAGAGTAAATAAGACTACAACGGATTTAAAATCTATATCGATAAAGTGAAAATAAACAATATAATAAATAAACCTAATTTAAATACATGTTATGACCCTACACTAACCTATACGTTTTCTTCCAACGGTGTGGTGTGGGTTCTTCCGTAAAATACAGACCATGGGAAACCACCTTTAGACCTAGACACTGTCTTAAATCATGGAGCATACGTCGGATCGGTTAGCGTGTTACATTCCAATTATACTAATTCTAGAACAATTTCAACTATTGTTAACACATTAATGTCAGTATTGGATATTAATCAGGAAATTCAATACCTAACTACTACCATAGTATAATTATGCAGCAAATACATTTATGTGTATCTGTAACTCAAAGGAACAAAGAATTTTTTATCATCCAGCAAAAGTAATGTATACATTCAGAAACTGAGTAGAAATAAAAAAGAAATTACTGTATCGATTTTTTTCATAAGCTTTGAAGTCTGACCAAAGTTTTGAAACGTTTTCTTTTTGACATTATATTACTCGGTAACAACCTAGAACATAATACATTTTGGTTCATACTATCTCAAACATTCTCTCACAAATTTTGAGAAAATTTTAACTGTTTCCATTTCAACAAAATGTTGTCCATTAAAAGAAGAATGTTAAAATTTCGATAAGTATTTTCGGAAACACGCGTGGACAAACATACATAAATCTGTAAATAAATATGTATCTGCTTCGAAGGCCCAATACCTCAATGCGAAAATTTATGATTTCCAATAATATCACATACATACCTGTCAAATATATACGCTTCTTTAGAGCTGGTAAAAAATATCATCCAAATTAATTTGTTACTAAATTAAGTTGTGCTAGAGAGTTGGACTAATGATTTCACTTTCATAACGATAAACTTTAATATCAGCTGCAATTTACAAAGGGAAAACTACATTATTGTATAGTAAACTGCCGAATGAAATAAAAGAATGCAAAAATATAAATATATACAAGACTAAGCTACAGAACTACCTATGTAAAAAATAACTACAACTTACCTTATATATTGCACATACCTTACCTTATGTAACACACCTTACTTTATATAGTATACTTTACCTTAGTCCTAAACAAAAAAACAAAAAAAAATCCCACCGAAAATACCGATCCTTACTTCGCCTTTCCTCCAGCATACCCCAGAGGTTAAATTTATACCTACTGTTTAGCTTTAAATCATTATATCTCATTTTAAGTGAAACCTTGTGTTTTTTATGATAAATAAAGTCTTTAAACCTATAACGATATAAAATCTTTGTGCAGTTATTTCAAGAAGGAAACAGTTATTCCATGAAAAGTGAAAGGGGTTTCCTTTGCCATATAGCTGCTTGCTTTGATCTTTGAATGCATGCAGTTAAAACAAAATTCACTCTAAATATATTTCTACTCTGTGTTGCAACTTGAAGTTAAACATCTGAATGCTTCCCTAAAATACCTCGGCTACTACAGTGTTCGATAGTGACGGTTGAGGTATTATTAATGAATATTTGAGTAATCTTGAAGGCTCACGACTCTGTGTTTAGGTGACTCTTGAATACGGAGGTAAATCATAAACGCCAACACGTCGACAGTACTAGAAATACAAAATTGTGAAGGATACGAATTTCTCATCACTTTATGCTTGTGGTTCTAAATGTGTAGGTAGTGACTTCAGTACAGACAGTTTTTATAGAGTTCTCTAAAAATTGTAACGGAATGGAGAAAAATATTCTACTTCTGGTAAAAACCAAAATAAAACAAATGAAATTTGCTCAGACATACGATAAAACATGTTACGTTAGAGTATCATGTCTCAAACTCGGCGTTATATTTAATTTCAAAGGCTTGAGGATACTTACTATATTCCTTACAACACATTCAAAAATATACTTTATCTCAAGGAGCTAAAATCTACATTAATTATCTAAAATATTCAAGATGTTAAATTAGATTCCACTGAGTTTAGATCGGAGCAAAACCTAATTTTATAATATTTGTCATAGTTTTATTCTTTCGTATTTTCAAGTGCGGGTAGAAAGCGGCCGTGGCTCATAAAAATTCGTCCGTATTTTATGCCCGATTTACGGGTTGGGGGTTATTGAGGGTGCGAGGGGAAAAGCGGCCGTGACCCCGCAATTCTGGGACAAAAGCTCCCTATCAGATACCGCACCGGATCCGACGGAGCTCGTAGGTTCGATGATACAAGAATGGCGACAGAAACGGATATAACAATTGTTAACAATACGAAACAATTTCACGGAGAATTTCAAAATAAAATAAACTATGATTTAAAAACCTACTGACATGATCATTTGTAACTCAGACGAATAAACTCACAATTTTTTAACTTTACCCATATTGAGATTATTTTTGTGAAGTGGCCTTAACCCAGTGGCTTCCGATGATCTTAATACGGTTCTTGCCAACTACGCGTTAAAGCGCAGCAAATCGCTACTAATATACTCGTACGTGTTAAGCAATCGTAATTGTGTTGTCTAGCGAATAAATTGTGTGTAGTGTTCGTCAGTGGCATAAAGTCTTGATCTTCAACACGTAAATGTCGAATATCTCCGAATCCGCTCCGGAGTAGCATGATAAGTAAGGTCTCTTCAATAATAAAGAGAGACATCGTGTCCTATAGCAATACGGATAATGCTAACATTAAAAAATATTAGGGTGTCATTTTAAAACTAAGCTCAATATTTTATTACGTTTCTCGTGAGGTGAGCTCCTTCTTATGCAAAGACAGACAGCAAGAACATTGGCAGTGAGCCAAGTCCTCTTTCAAATTTTATGCTAGTGCCAGTGCAGCTTATTCTGATATTTTCCTGCAAGAAATATGAATGAGGAGCGTGTTAATGTGAAAACAGAGATCTTCTGATCGACCACTACTCTGTACTGGCTTTGTTTGGCTTTCAATTTAACAACTGGGCCAGTATGCCATTGCTTCGATATCTTAATGTAGTGCTAGTAAATGCACAATTCTTCTACTAGGTCATCATAATATTGAAATGGAACTCTTGGTCAAATGTTTATGAATGTGCGGAGAATATTGTTGAATTATAAAAGTAATAAATGAGTTTACAATTCTGCTACGGTGAACAAAAACTCAGAAGCGCTAATTGGTTTACTTCGATGATCGGTGATCGGCCAAGATAAGCAAAAGTGGTCGGAGTAAATGTGGTGGCTGTTCTTAAACAAATCCATGCTTCGGAGAGCTCACAAAAGAATCTTTTGCTGGTTGTTATCCCCAAATTGGAAGTCTTCGGATGCCGTAAAAATTCCAGCGTTACGAGACGCGCTTCACTCCATCAATCCGATCTGGCGTAGAGTATGTTGTCAGCTATGAGAAGGGTACCGTGCACTATAATAAAAATGAATAAAGCGACACTATACGATATAACTTAATTATAATCACGAGCACAACAATAACATTCTAATCGTTCATTGTATCAACTATAATTAAAGTACCATTTGAATTCGGTCACTAATCTCGATACAATACTACGCTATGTAGAAATGACGGCTGTGTGTGCGATAACAACTGTTACATATAGAATCATAGTTATATCCACTGATTAATGACGTCATACATATTCAGTTGCTATGAATTACAAAGGAGCTTCACGATAGATGAACGAATTCTTTGATCAGTACTATCGACAATCAAAACATTCGTCGGAGTTGTTCTGAATAAATATGTACACAGATCTATACATACATACATACATATGTATGTATTATCACCGATCAAAACTCTGATCGGTTAATAGGAGGCAAAGCCTGTAAGGTCATTTGTCAGCAGTGACAGCTTGGTGATTTGACCATGACACATAATGTATAATATTAATAAATTATCTTTGCACTGGAGAGAAAGAATACCGTGAAAGCTGAATATTTGAGAATTATTCGTAATATACCTTTGCTTGATAATTGGTTATTCCTATTAAAAACTTAACTATATATGTTAGTGTACTCATAGTAATTTTTATGGGCGTTTTTGAAAGGTACGTGAAGCTGTGGGTCTCGGTTGTTATCATTAGTTATTATTGTAAAGCCATGTCGGAAGCCTTCGAACTTACTAACCATATTTGGGGCCATTAACCCCTCTACCAATTAGAGCGGCGTGGTGGAGTATGCTATCGGCCTCCTCAGTTTTAGGAGAGACCCATGCTCCGTCGTAGGTTTCGATCAATACTATAATTAGATATCGGATCAGCGGCAAAAATTTGGCTTGCACAGAAATGTGGTATTTTGTTGAATTTATCTCAAACACATAAACAAGTTCCGCAATCGCAATGTGTATTCACATTATTTATCTCATATTTACATCCAACTAGGTAGAATGAGACTAATAAAGTTTAGCGTAGAATGTTTTTGAACATTTTCTAAGTTCTTTGTAATCTAACGAAACAGTCCATAAGTGTATAATACGAAAAGCTGTATAAGTGTATAATATTTTGTGTTAAATTTCTATGGAAGGCGATTTCTAGTAAATTCTTGATCGTTGAGAGTAGGCCATCAATGGATTTTAACCCTTAAGTGTTATAGTACAGCCTAATAGGTAATAGGTACACTAAGAGGCTAACACCATCCTAGGCAAATTAAACGTCTTGAGTTCGTAATGAGTTCTATATCGTCTCAGTTCACGACTGTTCAACAATGTTGGAGAAATGTTTTACGATAACCCGACTGCCTGACGCCAACCCTCTTTTGGGGAGTGGGCTTGTGTAATATTTATGTATGACTGCCCTCGCCTCGCTTTGATATAGCTAAGGGCCATAGAAGAGATTTCTTAAATTTGGCAGAGGTATATTTTTATTTATGAATAGATTTTAACGAAACAAACACTAAAGCTAATTCAACCTTAGGACAATATATAAGTCAATACAATTACATTCAAAATCTCTCCTCGTAACTAAGGCACCCACAAGAATAGTGTCTTCCAGATTTCTATAGAAACTATAAACAACTACAATTAAATCTATCTTTGGTACAGAAATTTACGATACAAAAAATATTACATACATAAATGACCCTATATGTACTAAAAGAACTAAGTTGTGAACATGGAACGCAATAAAGAAATGATATGAAAAAATCAAGACGCAAAATATTGATCATGTAACTTAAAACACACACATGATACGACTTCGACATTTGATTTGCAAAGCGAAGTAGGTATAAGGTATTGAGCTTCTTTCAACGTGTCAAGGGCGTTTATATAACCTTTGACAACTTTTGGCATAGGGACGAAATATTGTCATAAAATCGTATACTATAAAAGGAATTCTTGTATTTATTGACACAGTTGTAGTTTGGAAGATGGCGTAGGTATCTTATCCGTCCCGTTCCCATCATATAGCCGGAAGGGAACCGACTACCAGATGCCACCATTGCAGCTGCGTAGAGAACACGGCACATCACACTCTTTTAGAGTGCCCAGCATGGGTGAATGAGTGCCGTGAACTCGTGATAGAAGTCGAGGAAGACCTCTCGTTTCCTAGCTTAATCAAAGCTATAGACCGGAGCGTGAGGTGTTGGGATGTCGGACGCTCGTTCTACGAGACAGTGATTTCGCAGAAAGAAACTGCCGAGCAGGAGAGGGAACTATCATCCAATCTTCCGATCCGCAGGCGGAAGGCAGGACGGCGAAGGAGGAAGGACTTCCAGGCTCTTCTTTGTCCTCCTTGAATGTGGTCTTGGCCACGGGGATGGCAGCCGTTATTAAGATAAGACCTGGAGGTGGCTCGTGCGGTGTTCCGCGTGCCTCAAAACACGTAGGTTTTGAAAAGTCGCAAATTTGAGAGGGTCCCCAAGGAAGGATTTACACCTTCAGGATCGCGGATTAATGCGAATGTGTACCCGTGATCCTGACGAATGGTGTTGGGGCGAAAACCCGTGGTGGTTTTGGCCGTTAAAATTCCAGCATCACCTGTCCATCGCCCCCGCGAAGGTATCCATGAGGATTTCCCCACGTTAAAGAAAAGGTATCATATCCCATCCTATTTTATATTGCTAATAATTCATCATCATCCAACCCATCACGTCCCACTATAGAGCGTGGGTCTCTTCGATGAATGAGAAGATTAAGGCCATAGTCCACCACGCTGGCCAAGTGCGGATTGACAGTCTTAACATACCTTTAAGTTTTGCAAAATCCCCGGCATGCAGGTTTCCTTACGATGTTTTCATTCACCGTCTTCACCGTTATAGCGAGTGACATTTAAATGCTTAAAACGCACATAACTCCGAAAAGTCAGAGGTGCGCTCCCTGGGATTCAAATCCGAACCCACCGAGTAGGAGGACGAATTCTTATCAGTAATTACGATCAATTAATTTCTTAGTTATTCTTCACCCCTATTTATAACGTTTATATGCTCGGTTTCACGCTTGACCTATTTTATTTAAACCGCTCTACTTTTTATGCAGATAAATTATAATTCTAATTAAGCACTTGAGCGAGAACATGTTCCTCACGTAATAAACTGGTTCAATGCAGTTTTTTATACTTCGTATATTTTAAGCGAACATCACGGTGATGGTAACGAGAATTTATTCTGTATCTTCTTTTTCTAAGAAAGTAGTCTCAAAGGACCGTTCAGCTTCAAATTAAAACTTCAGGAAGCTGAACCAAGTTAGAAGTTTCGTAGATGGGAATTTTTAATATAGAGAATATCGACTTTAATACATAGATTGACTTATACGGTTACTTTATTTCGTGGTTATGAAGCGGTGTTTTAGATAATACCAGTATATTGCAGGTTTTCGTTCAAATTCTGATCAGGTGTTCGTATCCAAAAGGTAAAAACGGAATCCTATAAGACTAACACTTCCCGTCTCATGTTACTTGAACCGTAATATGTGCACTTGACTTTTTGTACTTTTAAGTTTCCATTACTTCTCTTCCATAAAATAATCTCTATACATATTACGTACTTGGAAGACATTAAAGCAAAATGAACTATGTATGTTACCCTGAGCTTACCAAAATACATCAGTTACTTAATATCTTTTAGAAGTAAGCGGTGTAAAAGTACATACATAAATTACAAAAACCATATGCATACATTTCATTATACAGCTGCACGGGTCACTACCGTGACTCCAGATATTCGCAATAACACTCTTATACAACAATAATAAAATTCCCATGCTTAGAACCCATTCTATTAAAAATAACCGTATTTTTCATAGATAAATATTATCATCATTAAAAAGCATAAAGCCTTAAGCTATGAACTAAAAGGTTACATAGGAAAACCGAGGTATGAAAAAGTTTGTTTAGCAGGCAAAGTTCGCTCCGCAAAGCTAAAATTTACCGGCGTACTTTATTTAAATGTACTTAAAATGGAGGTATTACGGCCCTTTTAGGCATTCTGACTTATTAGGAGATAAAACAATATATACATTTTTTATATAAGTAGATCATACAACGTATTTTGTA
>DWJZ01002988.1:0-18031 GCA_018249125.1 Asbolis capucinus
ATAGAGTTATGAAATTTTATATGTTTCTTTGTATTATGGATCTTTAATTAAATCAGTGTGTTTTTAAATATTTTTAATAACATACATTACTATAATGTTTATATGTAAAAGTATAACTCAGTCACAGTTAGCGCCTGAGTACGAAGCTATCTGATGGTAAGTGGTTACGCAGTTGTTGATGGTAGCGCATTAACTTAGCAGAAGCGTATTCATTCCCGACTTGAAGGCATGTACATTATAATGAAACGAGAGTACCAACGCAGGCAACTTATTCCAATCGTGGCCGAGGTGATTTGAGGCTGAACTGCTATGTGTGCACCCAGCAAGTGCATTGCACATAAACGGGCATATTACATACCACATTCGAGATGAATTACTGAGTATACTCGGACTTTCATTTCAATAATTCATACTGAGAAAATCAAATTATCTAAATATAAACGTATTAACTTCATTTGTATCTAGTACCTAGCTTTCCATACTAACGTACTTGTTAGCGAAAAAAATAAACAAGTAATTACGTTTATTTCACACACGACTAGGTTATTTGCATAACGACAAACAGTCGTCTCGGTAAATATGTATTTTGCTCCAAGCCAGCTACAAAATAGACATAGTGTCTCGCTCATCGTTTCATAATAGCAATTCATATTTGTCCCACTACTGGGCTGTCTCACAATGTGATGGGCATAGGCCATAGTCCACCGCGCTGCCATAGATCGCACTGGTATACTTCAAACACTTTCGGGAACTGTGGACACTTAGAAGTGTAGGTTTCGTCGCCTTCGGTACTAATCTTCTGATGATTTAGTTTGACTCTTATTACCATTAATCTGCATTGGAGTTGATGACTCTAGGCAGCAGTATGAGGAAAGAGTCATCAATAGTACCATCAGTAATACCAGATGGCTTAGAGAAGATTTGCCAGAAATGCTGTGTAAAAGTCTTTTTAATATGTGACATCACCCCATTCTAATAAGGTGAATGTTTGCTTCCGGACTTTTTTACTTGGCTTTGTCCACTTCCTCAATTAAAGATGTGGAGTGTAATTGTCTTCGCTTAATAAGCCAAGAGCAATGATATTGTAACTATAATAAATAATAAATATCTTTGGACAACTCGCACACGGCCATGTGAATCCAAACTAAGTGTTAGCTTGTGCTATGGTGATCAGATAACTGATAAACTCACATATATACTTTTAAATACATACTTTAATAGATATTTCTATTACACACTCAGACACACAGAACAAACATTCCTGCTCATCGCAGTAAAAGTGGGTAAAATCCTGGGTGGGAATCGAACCCACGACCTCCGGTGTAGTAGTCAGGTACACTAACCACTAGACCAACTGGCCTGTCGAACTATAGATATGACATGAGCTCCCTAATTTTGCTCCCACCTAACAATACTAATTGGTACACTTATCAATCTTATCATTTAGTCTGCTAATTGCCGTCGCTGAGAGGAGTCGAGTATTGCGTTAAAAAATGCTAAATTACGCGTTTTAATTGAATAAAATATAATATTATCTATAATAATAATAAAACTATAACAGAGTAAATTCTGAGAATTAAGTATTTTTTGGAAATTTCGAAGCTTTGTTATCAATATAAAGACGATAACATTTTTTATTGGATCGGATTTATTGTCTGTCAGTTCGTTTGAGCTTCAAGCAAAATCTACTGGACAGATAATTAACAGTAAGTAACTTGGGATAGTCGAAGTTTAAAAACCGAGAATGGTTATAGAATAGGTTTTATCCCGGGAAATGGCTTTGTTTCTGCAGGGTAACAGGTTAAAATGATTATGGCAACTCCGAAATGAATAGACCAATTTAGATGAAATTAAGTATGTTTGTAGCTTATGTATGTATATTTTGTATCTCAAAAAACTGCTTTGTTCCCGTGGGATAAAAGGTTAAAATTAGTATGGCAACTCTGAAACCACTGGATTACTCTTATTCTGAAGCGGAGCAAGGGCAATTTCTAGTATAAAAAATAATAATTATTACATTTATTTAAACTTGATCAAATTTTATTTCGCATTCACCAGCTCCTGGTCTATAACGTGCAGGTAAAAAAAAAACTTTTTAGAAATGAATTCATATTAAAAAACATAATTGTATTAAAATAAATAATGATCTTTTAATACGTATAAAATAGTTTTTCTAAGTAGAAAATGGTTTTGCTGTATCATCATAAAATTTTGTGTTTAAGTGGGTAGTCTTAAAAATTCTGAATTTTCGCCTTCTTTTCAAGTTTCTTCAAGATTCACTCGTTTCTCCAGTGATTTAGCACAAAAGGTTGTATAATTTATTCAGTTTTTGCGTTTGATAGCTTATGGTTGAGAAAGTGAATCATCCACACTAATATTATAAATGCGAAAGTAACTCTGTCTATTACGCTTTCCCGCCTGAACTGTTTTTCATTGAATTTGGTGCACAGATAGACTAAAAGGTATAGTTATACCAATTGTTTTCGACATTTCGTGTCGAAAATTTAAGTTTTAATTACTTAGGTATAAAAAATACACTTATGATCGCCAACATTTCATTTTCGTTTCGGAAAGGTGCTATATTGAGACGAAGAAACGGCGAAAAAAACTCCTCAGCACGTCTTTTCAATTAGTAAACACCTATACACAATATAAAAATACAATAAAACAAGTATGTATTTAATGAACTACCTGAAGCTGGATGCGGTACATTTATTTCCAGGCATACTCGTCATAAAAATAATCGATGTCGCACTTCTGAAGAGAGCCTAATGTATACCTTTCTAATATAGCAGTAGATTTAGGGTGAAGTAAAAATTGTATCGTAGACGCTGGGGAGTATACCGCCCACAGATGTGTTAGTTCCGTAATAGCTTTTTATTTCGTTTATTTACTGCTTATGAAACACTGAAATATTGAGATAGACGAGTTGACAGTAACTCTGGCACGATAAAATACTTGAATTGAGTCTCGACTGGGTCTTCACGAGATTCTCCTCATGCTGAGGAGGCCAAGGGCATACGCCGTCACGTTGCTTCAATGCGGATTGGTGGAGAGTTTAGTGGCTAAGTGATGGAAGTTTTATGGCATCCGAAGGCTTTCGACTTGGTTTAACTATTGTTATCTAACGATAACAATCGAAGTAGACAGTTTTACGTGTCCTAAAAGTACGAAAGTGCTCATGAAATTTTGTCATTAGCAGTCACCATCCTCCTACCGACCGTACCCTTTGTGGCACATTTGCGATAGCTTACAACCGAAACAGGGCTATAAACTCTACGTTTAAGTATATCTCTTAAAATGTTATTAGGAAAATAATATTGTTTTAATACATGGAAAAAATATATCGGTCTGATCAAAGCACGCGTATGCCTCAATTGTCACCCGCAGGAAATGTACCGATAACGTGTTTTTTCTTTATTTTTCTTATCCCGATCAGCGATAAAGGGATCTCATTATCGCAGAATGTTGCGCGAAAGAGCAATCTGTTCTTAAAAAGGTTTTAAGGCATTTCAAGCGTATATCGGAAGGTAAGGGTGCTTAGACAGCATCGTTATACGTGTAAAACGTTTTTTGTGTTGTAAGAGAAACATTTTAAGTACGGTAACACAGATTATGTACAAATGGAAGCGGCATACAACTTCAAACTCTCATATTTCTTTGTTTTTATATGTTACACTCATACTATCTTGTTAGGTACACATGTACTTGATACTGTAAACTTTAAGTAATTAATTTTTCTTTTTTATAAACTATTGTATAGGGTATGTTTGGAAGTGTGTGATGTATTTATTGAGCACCAACATAATAAACACCATTTATAAAAAAAAAGTATGCAGACAATAAATATAATGTTTGGTGCTATTACACTTAAATGTGCCGACAACATGTACAAACATGTATATTTCGGTGAGTTAACAATTAGCGCTTGCATTATTAAAATTGAACATTGATAAAAAATAAATTGAGTTAATTTCTTCCTATTAGAACTAAATATATAAACTCGGTTGCCTATGCCTTATGTAGACTAATTAAATATTTCGATTACGTTGGGCGAAGGAACCCGGAAAATTAAAAAGCTAATAGTGGTCGGCTATGGAAGGAAAAATGCTAGGGAACGATCATCTGCACGATGGACAGACACTATCATGAGAGTTTTCAAACTGCTCCACACTACACTTACTTACACTGCTCCATTATACTTTCGGTGGACAGACTAAGAGGCGTGGTGGACAGACGTGCATGACCACGTCCCTCAGTGATGAGGAAACCAAAAAGAATTCTTCCTGTTCTCTAATATCATTGAATAACACTATCCACACCGGATTGTGCTCAAGCATTCAATCAGAATTTATAAGAAATGCGCAACTTTTTTTCCAGCCGCAAAAATTTTTAGTGAATCTGATTTATGATCTGTTACATTAGTTCGTTCCTAATACAGTCAAGGTTTTCTGTAAGTTTTGTATCTACCTAATAGTTCTCAATCAACTGCTTTTTACTATCGTTGTTCTTACATACATAGTTAATTATTAATATCAATGACATTATATTAACAAAACATTAACCGAAAATGTCAAATAAATTAACCAGGGTAGTAGCAGACACGTGTCGTTACACCATGAAATGAAGTTCAAAGTAATAAATATTATTAAAAACTTATTAATTTCTATACAACAAATTCTTTTATATCTACTTTTATTTTAAAATTAATGTAACATGTGTTGTGATAGTGTGATTAATCATTATATGACTGGCAGCACCGTTTTGCCGCTTCATTTTTCTTTATATCAAGGATTTATGTTCTTAGTATTGTATTGTATTCTTGTATTGTATTGAAGGATTAACAAGTGTTGTATAGTACCCCGCGTACTTGCTTCAATAACCTCTCATGACGCATGTATATCTACATGGCTACACCTATATAGTCATGATTGCAAGCCATACTGTTCCACTGCTGGGCTCGACTCCATTCACAATGTGAGGGGTACAGGCCATAGCTACGCTGGCCAGGTGCAGGTTGGTGGATTTCACATACCTTTACGAACTTTATGGAGAACTCTCAGGCAGGTTTCCTTATGTTTTCATGCACCCTAGCAATTGATAATAAACTTCGATATGCTCATCACTTTGAAAATTAGAGGTTCAAGGTTTGAACCAAGTATCTCCCGTTTGAGAAATGAAATGCATTTATTTCGTCTTACAAACCAAAAGCTCAAAATTTAACAATAAAACATACATCAACTATGAAATTAATACCAAAATATACATAACAAGACCTATTATACAACTTAAAGTCTACCAACGTTAATACGTTACCAGCTGTTAATAAAGTTGATGAATAAATTTTTTCGTTAATTAGTTTGGTTTTGTTTCCGCGGGGTCACAGCTAAAAACATGTGTAAGGCAGAATAACAAAAAAAATCACTTTAGATGACTATATCAAATTTGATAATTATCACTTAGTCAGTTTTGCCTTTCAACCGTTGATATATACATTTTACAGCGTGCCATTTGAGTACGACGCTGACTTGACTGGTTTTTGCCTAAGCCTCATATGCCTCATGTTCATGCGATGAAGCCGCTCGGAGTTCAGTGAAGCGAGCTAATTATTATGCCTGAGTAACCTGAGCTGGTAAGCCAGCGGTAGGCTCTGTCTGTAGTAAAATAAAATGAAAAGCGTTTATTTCGTCTTAGGAATCACTGTTTATCGAGACGCAAACTTGACGTTTCGGCACGTGACGTTTTGGTAGCTTATTTAACTGTTTGCTAAAGTTGTATAAATCGAGTGTAATCTTTAAGTGTACACAGGCGATTATTCCGTGACTATAACAGATATCAAAAAACTTTAAACTGATATTGAAAGTACCTTACCCAATGAGTAAAATTGCAAAACAATTTTAAAAATAAAACGAGAAATATCCAAAATTTTTTCATTAAACCCTCCCATTCGTTTAGTATGAGATAGTAGAAAGATTTTAGTTTTCTTATTTAAGTGAAAAAGTACCTACTTATTTACTCATTACAGAACACACTAGAGAGAAATTACAATATAAATATAATGCACCATTATTTTTCACAATAAGGTAAATATCTGTATATTATTGTGATAATATTTGTCTTAGATAAATGGGCGGTTTTTTCGCCTAGAACGATACGGTCAGATTACGATACGATTTTGTTCAGACAATCCAAAGAAACATAGTAGTTATATTTCCATAACTTGCCAGTGAAATGAGCGGATAGCCTGTTAAACTGACAGTAGACACATGTTTTACTTAAGTTCTGACGTAATTAATAAGTTATTTCTTAATTGTGTAAATAAATACTACTTTCTGGCCGAGGCTCCACTCTCCTCTACGTAGGATTGGGTGAGATTGGGTACGATGTTTTACCCGAAACCTCACTCGCCCCTTCATAAGATTGGGTGAAATTGGGTTCCATTTGGCTTGACCCTTAAACCACATGAGTAAACTATGGCCGCACCCTTACTGCAAATACAACGATAACAACAAGCCATAAGGAAACGCCGATAAAATGTATGAAACGCAATCATTGTCCACATATCCGAATCGGACACAATAAAACCGGTATGCGGTACCGATAAATCTATTTTACGATTGGAGACTGGGGATTGTTTTACGATTTTTATAACCGACTCTTTAAGTATCGCCGCACTTGTTCCACGATAATAATGGCCTTTAGGGCTGTGTTTTATCATTTTGTTTTATATATGTATTTGTTTATTTAAAATCGACAATTTATCTAGAAAAGCTAAAACAACAGATATGTTCACCTGTTCATGGATTTCCTTTAAGCTTTTGAGGAACCGAATTACGTTGGATTTTTTAGGATACTTATAGTATGCTAGGGTCCGCCCGCGGCTTCGCGCGCGTGGTATTGATAAAAAGTAATCTAATGTGTTATTCCGGAGTATAATCTATCCCTTTACCAAATTTCATTCAGTTCTATTCGGTAGTTTTTGCGGGAAGAAGTAACAAACATCCATAATGCCTCACAAACTTTCGCATTTGTAATATTAATAGGATTTCATTCTTTTATTGGGAAAGGTTTTATGGACTAAACTTACACTAAACTCACGAACCCAATATATGCACTACACAGAGTGAAAGGGAGATTAGTGCAGGAGGATTCTTCGTTCCATTTAGGTCCGACGTTCCTCAGAGAAAACTATTCAGTCCCTAGTAGCTAAACCCGCTACTTCATACGCGCAGGAGTTTTATCCGAGTAAGTCCCGATCCCGTGGGATTTCCGGGAAGACAGATTTTTTAGTTTTATATTAATAAGTTTGCTTAGGAACTATACCCATACACGTAGAAGTTTTTCTCGCGTAAATTCCGATCCCACGGGATTTCCGGGATAAAAACTATCCTATATGTTAATCCAAGGTACCCTCTATGTATCTAGTACTTGTTGGATAACTGTAGGAGCTTATTCAACATTACATTCGCTGCCCGGCGCTGGCACCTTCCCCGGCAGTGAGTCTCGGACACTGCACCGGTGCATATATACATATGTATGTACATACACATCTCACACTCATACGTTAGGTTCATATTATTTATAAAACATAATATTATATTCCTTCTACGACGTAACGACTAATATCCGTACCTATATTTTCCTATGTTATTTATTGTGACCGCGTTACAAACGTGTTTCATTTGTTAACTTTGCATTCTTTATCTCCACATACACTACATACTTACCTACACGGAGCCCATACCGAGACTGCCACACAGGAACTTGGAGCAATGAACAGTCACAGCAACTTTGAGTTATCTTTAATAATTGTTATTTCACTACTCGGACTACGTCAAAGATACTCACGTTTTACTGTATTATTTGTCGGAGATATAAAGTCGGTCTTTTAATCGAAATACATGTTTTTTTCCGATCTCAAATCTAGCTTGAATAACACCATTAAAACGGAAATCTTAAAATTTTGATCGACGGAGAAAGAGAATGGAAATGGTTTTAACAAAAGGACAGCCACAGTTCTATACGTTTATTAATTATTGTAATATACACGACATTAATAATACAATAATAATCACAGGCAAATAATATAGAATACAAATGAATAAATAATACGAGACGAAACATAATGACAACATTACTGTGGAAGGATCAGGTCGGAGCTCGCGTCCCTCGCTTCTTGCTATTGATGTAGTCACTTCACGAGGTACCTATGTTTATAATACGGTGGGGCTAGCCTTCTATTCTCTTACGATAGTACACGACGACCTCGTGTACTACACGTACATATGTGATTGAGTTAAACGAGACCATTGCCCGGCTGTTCACCGCACACATCTCTAGCTACACCTACACATCGGACACACGGAGAACACATCGTGACTGGCCTCAACTTAGTAATATATTACAAAGCTTGCTAGTGTCATTTTGGAGGCACTTATTTACATATCTTTGGATTACAAGTAAATGTGAAAATACGAACTGTAACACGACATTCAATAACATTACACACAGTATATCGAACTTCCACTCCCGGCCAACATACACATAGGCCGGCGCCAGGCTGCGTGTTATAGAGCCGGAGCGTTAGTCGTACAAACACTGTTGTAATGTTTCAGATATATATCACTGAGTAAATAGCATGAATTTTAATAAAAGTTTTAAAAACAATGGTGTTAAAATGACGACCTGATAAAACACAAGAAAAATCTCCCGTTTGTTAGTAATTAATACGTGTATGGAATATTCCAGATATAAGTTGCACCGAGTACAAAGATTCTACCAACAGTTCACTGGCGACAGTCGACGACAGGTAACATCGGCGATACAGACAGCTATCAACGACAACTACACCGACACACTGCCCTCTTTTACATCTATTCAAACACGTATTATTAATAAGTATTTTGGGTAATCTAGTTATTTATGTAAACTTTAATATCCATGGCATATACATATATAACATAGGAAACAGGCAGCGGTCTTAATACTACTAACCTTATAATACTATTATTAGATATGTTTATGATTAATAATGTAAATAGATAATTAGGAATACCAAATATATGTATATTCAACAGGGAATTCCTGCATTTTCGCTTCCACTCTTAATGGAAAGACCATTACATTCGTGACCTAAGAAATACTTCACTATATTGTGCCTGTTCACGTTAACTACTACACGCCAGATGGCGTTAGTTAAGATTAACTAACCACCCCCTATATAACTTTACTGCTACAGTTCCCCCCAAAAGCTACTTTAGATTTAATGGGGTTGACATTCGACGTGAAAAAACAGTCGCCTTTTTATATACATATATTTTTTTGTATATATTTTTTTAATTTTCTCAGTGCTAGATACATATATACAATAGACTAAATAATTTATATAATTTGTCAATGAACCTACATTATTGTGCATGAGCCTTAGTTGGCGCAAGTAACTACCAAAATAAATAAAATGTGATTTGTCTAGGGGAGTTGCCGCGACGGCGTACTGTGTCTTACCGCCAGCGGGCGCCACTTACTAGCCACTTCCGCAGTATTACTAAACCGTGGCTCATACCACTGAAAATATCAGAATTTGTGGGGGTTGTGCGTTCATTTGTTGTCATGTACCTGTTTGTAATGCGCGCAACAATACATTTTAATATTTTAAAATATAAAATACGACAAATATAATAAACATATATATATATATATATTATAGCGCACCGCACTCCTCGTCATCCTGCCCGTTTACCAGTTTTATTTATGGTCGGCGCATTTCCTTCTTTTTGTATAAACCGTCAGCTCAACACCGACTCCCTTATAATGTACATTATTATCATCTCTCAAATCATCCATCAATCTTCCATCCATCTACATTCAGACTCTCATTCCTCTCACATCATCCGTCAACCTTCCATCCATCTACATTCACACCCTCATTCCTCTCACATCATCCATCCATCTACATTCACACCCTCATTCCTCACACGTCATACATCACCACGCCCTACAGCTTGTCTTAAATTCCTGCAACTTCACCTTACTCATCACTTGATACTCCAATAGAAATTATAAGAGCCGTGCTAGTGAATCTGTTATTGACACAAATTGATTATAATTAATTTAAATCTGAAATCATTATCCACACCTACAGGTGTTTGTAATGACATAAGTTGCAGGAGTGTCGGCCTCACTGGCAGACGATCGAACTAGACACTAAATACTTACTTACTATATATATCGTATATATGTTAAACTATATATTACAATATTATATTAGTTTATAATACATTATATAGAGCTAGTGGAAGACTTTTGTGATATTGTTTGTTGCGATCATTCTTGGTTGACCTAATACTATCATTAATTACATCATTATTGTAATATACATTACTATCATATAAACTATGATACATAATACTTCACAATAACACACATACAGTTATAGTTATACTCCTACTTACTATCTAATACTAAAATATAATTTATGTTCGGTACTATACTCGATACCGATTCGATCTGGATTTTTTGTCATAATCGTCAATTTAATAAAAAACATCTAGATCGAATTTGCATCGAGTTTAGTTTATATTTCATAGTTTCCATATCCAATTGAGCATTGTGTCATGAATAACTAAATAGTAGTTTATGTAAACTAGAGTAATATGAGGCAACTTGTACCTGCTGCGAAAATATAACAATTACACCTGGAACAACACTACGTACGTCAATAAATAACACATATGTACATAAATATAACATCCCTATGAAGAGTGTCAAGGATTGTCAAAGCTGTCAATATAAATACTAGGTTGCAGTGACGTGACTTGTGACGGGACTGACCAGGTACTCCGGGCCCCTAGAGGAGGGCCCCGGCCCGAGAGGCTACGAGTGACTCATAATATTATATACCTAAGAAGTAGCCACACGACGCCACTAAACAGTTGTCACTGTTAAATGTCTTTTACTCCAACCACCACGCGTCAGAATATCATGTGCCGCGCGCGAACCATGGGTTCATCAATAAAACGATCTTCTGCGATTCTATTAAGGTAGACGCTTTAATATTAATATTAGACTATCAGAGCGTGGGATCAACAAAAAATTCTAAGACTCACACTGCCATCTGTTATCGACTAGTAAAAGTTTTCAATGCGTTGTTGGTACGTAATATAAAATAGTTTTTATATTACGTAATAATTTTATATTACGTATGACGTAGTCGTCACGTGACTAATTACCAAAGCATATTTACACTATTCTTCTACACTAGTTTCTTCCCGCAACTTCGCCCGCGGTTAATAATATAAAGTAGATCATGGATTCTCCCAGACTATCGTCTATTTCTCTCTTAATTTCATTAAGGTCAACGATAACAAACATTGATTATTATAATTAATCAAAATCATCAGTGAATATGTGTAAAGTAAACGCGTAATAAATTATAACCTCAGACAAGATTATTGTTCTTTCAATATTCGGAACTAATTCATCAAAGCACGCAGATTTTATTAGAGTTGATTCACCGAGCCACCGAGCCCCGCGGCTGTGGACTCTGTAATTAACAATTTAGTAATTCCAGAGACATACGAGTTGTCTCTATAACATCTAGAATAGTACAGACCTGACATTAATGTGTCACTAGCCTCCGCCCGCAGTTGCGCTCGCGTGGTGTGTTGATAAAAAGTTGTTTATGTGTTATTCCAGACTATCTCTGACCTGTACTGTATACCATAGGTCCTATTGCGATTGGTACCCATTAAACATTGTATTGGTCTGTCTATGCAAATGTATAATAATTAAACATTTCTATTAATATTGTACAGAACACACACACACAGGCACACAGTCACGCAGGCACACAGTAACGCAGGCGCACAATCACAGTCACGCAGGCACACAGTCACGCAGGCACATAATCACACTGGCACACAGTCACGCAGGCACAATGTCACGCAGGCACACAGTCACGGAGGCATACAGTCACGCAGGCACATAGTCACACAGTCACGCAGGCACACAGGCACACAGTTACGCAGGTGCACTATCACACAGTCACGCAGGCACACAGTAACGCAGTCACACAGTAACGCAGGTACACAGTAACGCAGGCACACAGTCACGCAGGCATACAGTCACACAGGCACAGATCAACTTATAAAACTTGTTACAGTCATTATTCGTTTGTCCTTAATATGTTGTATATACGGACAGCGGTCAGATACTCACTTATTATATATGTGTAAGTATTGATTTGTAGTTATAAAGAATCAAATTAAATCTTCTCTTAACATATAATCGGGCTGTCTCTGGTCTCTGTAACTCTAGTTCAATTAATTTGATGACAAATAGACTGTTATGACACGATCAACGCCAGTCTTCAGTCAATCTGCAGCATGGCTCACGTGGCGCCAGCTTGACGACCTTTACTAGACGGACTTAGAATGTGTGGTTCATACTCGATGTTGAATAAGTGTCTATATGCAGTGCGTATCTACATGAATGTACGAGTATTGTACATACATTTGATGTGATCATGTTCCGAGCCAAAGTAAGTTCAGCCAAAGCTGTATTATATTATAGCTGTATACTATAATAAAACTCAAAGTACATTTTTCCTGTACATTAAATATTTTTTCAAAATTTTGATGAGGAGGGAGTATAAAATCGAGATAGAGCACGAAAATATTTTTTTTGGAATTATTGTTTGTCTGTCTGTCTGTCTGAACTCGCATCACGTAAAAACCCGCGGACAGATTTCGATGAAGCTTTGTGGTTGTTATTTATATCATAACATTTAGTGTATTTTTATTGCGAATAATTCTCGCGTTTGCCTGGAATAGGAGAAGAAAGTTTGTATGGGAATTTTCTTAAAAATCAACCGATTTGCTTGAAATTTGCAACAAACATGCCTTATTTAAATTAATGAAATGCGTGTTTCTCAGTTTTTTGATATTTTGTTATGAAAAGATAATAGTGGCAAAATAATGCGAATATTTTGAAATTTTTAATACAAGCTTCTGGGTGATACCTGTATGTGTTCACCTTGAATTTGAAATTTACATATCCATAATATAACACCTTCAATATAAATTCAGCGTTTCATTAATTTCATCCTATAAAGGATAGAAAAGAGAGGTGAAATTTTGTACTAAAATCCCTCTCAATATATGTGGTATTTATTTTTGGAATGACTAAATCTCGAGAAATTCTTATCATGTAGGAAACTTTTCATCACTAATTATACCAGAGTTCCCTTGGGATACGAGATAAAAGTTTGAACGGGATTTCTGGTCCAGTGGTAATTAAAAAAAAACAATATAGGTGTGTAAGCGAAGCCGCGGGTACAGCTAGTTATACATATTTAAATTCCTTAAATAAACGAACCCATTACCGATTAGTTCCCAATGACAAAAACAGATGGCGATACTGCCTGAGCCTATCATTGCCATATTTTTTCAATGTTTACGAAATAAAGTATAGGATTACTTGCCCAGGCAACATGTTGTTCCAATTTTCATTATAATTGATGTTCTGGTTTTAGTTTAAGGCAGGGGTCGGCAAACCGCGGCCCGAGTCCTATTGCGGGACGACCTCAACAGACCCCATTTACACGACGCAATTTGGCGTTTATTGTAATACGATGACACAAGAAATGTGGGAGACACTGATATACTTTTAACATTTCTGGCCATCATAGAAATTATCAACAATCTTACATTGTTAAATGTTACAGCCTACACGACACAGAGTAATAATATGAGTATGTATCTACTAGAACATATTTACAAAATCCAAGAAACAATATCTTTACATTATTTTAATAATTCCCACTACACCACAAACTACTGACAACAACGATACTTTAAATTGAAAATTTAGGGAGTCGAAACAAATGCGCCAATTTATAGAATTTAATTTCGAATGACAGATGACAGAACAAAACACGGAAACACAGATTAGAAATCTATGCGGCCAGTGTTTAGCATCTGTACGATTTAATTAAATTCTGTAACGACGTAATTGACTGGTAGGTGCGAAAAATAAAAAAATAAAATTAAATGAAAAATAAATTTAATGGTTCAAAAAAGGAGAGGAAGTAACATAACAGGTATTTAATTAATCTAATATTTACGAATATATTGTCTTTGGCACAGTAATGCATTGTTATATTTACATGATCTTATGCTACAGGTTATATATGTATATGTATGTTTTTAACTCGACTTGTTGTTAACAACTTCGAGTGTTGTCTACGCTAACTTGATATGAACATTATACAGTTTTGCCTTGAAAGAAGCAACACAGTCAACAACAAATTATATTATTTTACATAAACGATAATTACTATAAGATGTTACGATACTTTTTCTTTAGAAAATAATTATAAAGATATTTCGCTCAAAACATTGTTTGTGTATGGAATAGAGTTCTAATTTAGAATTTAACTCAATAATACACCTTATTTGTCTTAATAATCTAATAATAATATAAATAAAATTAAGGGAAAATATGAAACTAGGACCGTAAGAATGATTTAAAACCGTTAAGAAGACAGCAAAATAAGATTATAAACGAATGAATGCATGGTCTACTGGGTACTTTCCACGGTGTACTGGTCTGCTGGTCTACTGGAAGGGCGTGCGGTCGCAGTTGCAGGCGGCGCCGCCGTGTCCCTGGCGACACTGCACGTTGCACCAGGACACCCAGCCGGCCGTGGTGTCCAGCTGCCGGGGGCTGGAGAAGGGGGCGGGTACTCTCGGGACTGATATCTTGCACGCCGGGCAACCTGCTCGACCAGGTCAATTTATTTATTTTATGCTCAGTTATACAAACAAGTAAAGTATAAAGTTAGTATCACAGGGGCAGGTTTGTCCCCGTATCTACTTGTAGGCGACAAGTCGAGTGAAAATAAAGGTGAGATAGTAACAGGAGGCTGTCAGTATAGTTCTTCGTTGCTAATGCTCGCACAGAAAAGCAGATTCAGCAGAATTGAAGGTAGATTATTAATAAGTAATTATTACACTGCCTTCTGTTACTCGGTCTCCACCATTTATTGGTTTCATAAATGTAATAATAGATGGCGTTAGGAGTACTAAAATGATATGTAAATAAACAAACATGAAAAATTAAGGAGAATTAGTAAGCGCGTCACGCACGTCCCCAACACTACTGCTAACGACAGTATCACGTATATCACAGTATCATGGCCGTCAAGCTTTTGTCCAAGCACTTTGTCATTGAAGAAATAAACACAGCTTAATTACATAATAATATAAACGAATACACTCGTTATCAAATGTTTTTGACACGAGTAGTAACATGTACTTTGGCTCAGTTCGGGAGGCCTAACTTTCGTTTTTTGTAACGTATAAAAATGATACTTATATTTGAACTTTGATTTCAATGCCCACTGGCCCACTATCGCGCTCGGTCTCACACAGAGGAGGCCTAGATACTCCACCAGCCTGCTCCGATGCGGATTGGTGGAGGGGTTCATGAGCAACCGTAAATGTCGAAAGTGTTTATACAAACCAAAGGCCTCCAACGTGGCTTAACGATTACTGCCGTATAACTACAGGGACAGACGGATTTTCCTAACTCGTCGCAGCACAGAAACGCTGATGAATTTTTTGTCGTACCAACCGCGCCCGCTGTTAACATTTCCGGTCGTTTGCACTCGCAACAAGCCGCCAGGCTACGAACACTAGTTGTAGTTGGTACTGCCAGTTACCTGCCAGTCTGTATCCATCGATGAGGCAGAACACATCGCAGACCGCGTTCCAGTCCAGCGCCAGCTCCTGCCGCAGCTCGGAGCACTGGCACAGTGGAGACCCTGACGAGTAACAGCTTGTTCTTACCAACTCTCATTTAATTTCACTTGTTGTCAAACTGGCAGAATATATTGAACAGGATGACTAACCATGCTATAGGATGAAGTGAAGTGGTATAGCTAGACCAGAGCTGGATGGAGGACGAGCTGATAATTATTGACCAGGCGCCATGAAGATGATGCAATCCGTATTTTGGTGCTTGTCTCGAGTAGGGTTCTACTCTTACATAATGTCTCGGTTCTGATGTGATGCGACTGGCAACCATGAATACTGGGTCTACTTATACTACCACAAATATCGGATTCGCATCAAGTAAAGTTTTTTTACTACTTAAATTAAAAAAGTGACCCGCACGAATATTAAAACAAGGAATGTTTTGTCTATTTTTTAGTAATGAATAAACTCAAAAACGAATGCAGTGATTTCGAAAATTCTTTCGCCAACATGTACAATCTTAGAAGTGATCTATTATTAAAATAAAAAAATGTATAGTTTACAAAGGCGAACTTAATGCTTGAAGCATTTTCTCCCAGTCAACCTATTTCGGAATCATATTTATATATTTCGGAAAATAAAAAGGATTTTTCTGGTGAAGAAAATTAGGCAGAAATCGAATGAAAGTGTTTTTCAATTTAACATACATGTTTTCACGAAACAAAAGTCATTATTATGCGACATGTGCGACTAACTGCAACTATTCTGTTTACTGAGGAGTATAGCCAGAAAGAAACAGAACGATTACAGCTGTCTCTGTCAGTAGAAAATGAAGTTACCCAGTCGGTAGTCGCAGAGGGTGGGGCAGACCTGGACGCGCGGCGCGCCGTACTGGCTGGTGGATTGGTTGTCGCTGCGGAGCGCAGTGGCCAGCCCCACCGGCACCATGTCATTGCAGGAGTCGCCACACGCCTCCCCGCCCAGACCTGAGAGATGAATGTGTTATGAATGTATACTAGAAATTGCTTGTCTTCGGAAGAAGATTGGACGATAACTATCACTAATTCTTCTGTTGATACCAGCAGCAGCCATGCACATTGTGTCTTAGGCTGTCCAGTGGTGGCAGAGTTGACATATTAATTAACCTGTTAACTTTCCATTTCCTGGGGAAAAAATAATCTATAACCATTCTCAGGTTTTAAACTTCGATAACACCAAGTTTCATCTAAATTTGTCAAGTAGTTTTTGCGTGAAGCTCGAACAGACAGACAGATAGACAATAAAGCCTCCCTGAATCAAAATTTTCCAAAAATATTACATGTATAAAACAGAATTGACGTCGTTACAGTTTTATTATTAGTATATATTGATATATGACGAGCAACAGGTTCAGAACAAAAAAATCATCAATATTAACATCGCAAGGCTACTAGACGAGGCCTCCTTCCGCTGCATCTGTGTTTGAAGTCCGTTCGAGTATAACATTCACTTGTACACTAGTTCGACGTGCTTGGATGTTCGTCATGGCCGAAACACATTCAGAATTTTTGCACATTGACTGTGCCATTTTCAACCAAATCTGCTGCAAGATATTTGGCTGAAACACTATTCTCATATAACAAAATAACTATTAAAATTATATTCCATTATTAATACACAGAGCTATTCCTTAGAAAGGTTTTAGTGCATATTTTATTGAAATCTTGCGTAAAATTCTTGGAATATAATAAGAATTAATGAGAAAGACGGAAAAATCAAGCTATCCGTGAGTTTTCACTGAAAACACTATCTAATCCCTTTGATATGGTGTGTGGGTGTATTCGCTTCTAATCGCTGATGAATCGATCGCTTCAAGTTCAATAAATCGTCTCAAATAACGTTGTGAAGTAACATAACGTTGTGAAGTAACATAACGTTGTGAAGTAGCATAACGTTGTGAAGTAACATAACGTTGTGAAGTAACATAACGTTGTGAAGTAACATAACGTTGTGAAGTAACATTACGTTGTGAAGTAATATAACGTTGTGAAGTAACATAACGTTGTGAAGCAACATAACGTTGTGAAGTAACATAACGTTGTGAAGTAATATAACGTTGTGAAGTAACAAAACGTTGTGAAGTAATATAACGTTGTGAAGTAACATAACGTTGTGAAGTAACATAACGTTGTGAAGTAATATAACGTTGTGAAGTAACATAACGTTGTGAAGTAATATAACGTTGTGAAGTAACATAACGTTGTGAAGTAACATAACGTTGTGAAGTAATATAACGT
>DWJZ01002989.1:0-18028 GCA_018249125.1 Asbolis capucinus
TCCGAATGAAAAATGCAATAATGTAACAAATAGTGTAAAAAAAATTCCAAAAATCCTTATATCGCGTACGCTGCGGAAATTATTGACAATAGAGCAAGGTAATGTACTACAGTTTTATAACGATATCAATATCTACAAATACATCCGTGATAGTGTATTTCTAAGTGTTACAGTTTTCTGGTAACTGGTTCTTCCGAAGCGAAGCGAGGGCTCTTTCTAGTGTAATTTTTTTGGTACCAGTATCTCTTAAAAATCCTTAATATCCAGCGCCGTGCGGAAGACGTTTGTGTGTCATTTGCACAAAGGCACGTCACATGTGTGAAGTCATACGTAAAATTCACTTCACAGTCACGTGCCTTAGCGTGTCATCTTTGAGATACGAACCCTCTGAGGATCGTGTATTCCTGGAGTTTACTTTTTACATTTTGTTTGTTAATCCTTCATTAAAATCCCACCTGAGAGTATGATTTTTGACGACACTTTAATTCTCAGTTGTACCTTTATGCCAAACAGTAAGTTAGGAAATGATATACTTTCTTCGGTTACGGAAACTTAATTGTTATAAGATATGGACAGAGGAAACGTTTAAAGGTAAAGGAAGAAATTCGCGGTTATGTTTTCTACTGGAAGGTATTTCTACCTTGAAATATATATTTTTTGCGTAACTCTTAGTTGTCAATTTAATGAAAATAACTGTAATATTACAATATCTTTTCGTGTATAACATTAATTACCTATTGGCAATTCTTTCACATTATATCTACATTCAGACTTAAGAGTATTTATTGTCTGGCTGATGTTCACGGTATTGTTCAAGGAACTGTAAAGTATACCTTATATGACACCTTATTTTAGTACTTCAGGAGACGAATTTATAAAATTTCTTTAGTAGTCTTTAGTCCCTTACGCTATAAAATAACCCCCATTAAAAATTGATAAGTTTCAATCCACTGATTGAGGCTGTGCACGTTGTATGTCAGTCAGTAATCAAACAATTAATTGATTATAAACCAAATGATATAAAAATCAATAACTTTAAATTGTAGTTCAAAAGCTGAATAAAATAATGGCAACATTTTCTCTGTGAATGTTTTTAGTAAAGCGTCAAACGGTACGCTTCACAAAACACGTTTAACTCGTGCTCAATAATGTTTCATGTTTTTGCTTTCTATTCAAATTTAAATCGAACGTTCGATGCTCGCTTTCAGACTGAATTCGAGAGAATCATATTTTAAACTGTAATATGCGCCCACTGACATCTAAATTATGTATTTAAGATTATAAACGGAATTTCGTGTTGCATCATTAATTTTGCGTATCTTCTTTTTTAACTCATGATTACAAACAAACGACATCATCCCGAAATCTATACCTCGGCCACGTTTCAAAAGGAAAGTCGTGACAAAAATCTTTTTAAATCGAGACCGAGGTAGGGTTGGTGGTGACCCTGTCTAGAAAGCAAGAAGACACAGGTCATTTATGATACAGATTAAGGATTCTTCTCGGGCCGTGGGTCTTAGCAATATAGTCTTTATGTTGTGTATGTCACCCGCGACATTTGGATTCCTAGTGCGCAGTGTACGTGAACATTTTTATGAAACTCACTTGCTTCCTGTAATAATAAAAGTTAGTATATAATAGTAATAAAAGTTAAATATGAATATTCAATAAAAGTGATTTTGATGGCATTAGCAGCAGTGCGGCAATCACCAATATCGACGTAAAGTAATGTAATATGTGTGTAGCAGAACAAAAAACATGATATCGGGTAATTAGATAACAAACGTACGTCATGCGCTCGTGCGGTCGGCGGCGCCTGGCGCCACGACCTGCGGACTGTCTGGCGACCGACGCCCGCCACCGACACTGTTTGTTCACTGACACTGTTGAACTAAACAATTCAAATAATTCTTGTAAAAACAAGAAAAATAGGACAGGATACGTCTTATCTGAGGAAACGACCTTTTTCCTTTCTTCGGTTTCCATGTATCTGCACTGGAGCATTGTGGTGGAGTATGTAGGCTGTAGACCTCCTCTAAAGGCTAACAGACCATTAATTATATCCGAAATATCTACTCAATAATAATACCGGAATGTGCATTGTGCGACTTTGTACCGGTAGATTTTATGATTATTAGACATAAATAAATATCTCAACAAAACATTTCTGCAATTCGCTTTTTATATGTTACCTAGAACTGCAAGCTATACATGCATGTTGCAAGATATACCTACAAAAGTTGTAATTTTTGCCATTCGCTATTTGCATAAGTATTGCGAGTGATATTTTGAGAGCAAACACCGATACGACCTCAACAACAATATTCTATTTATTGACAACGACAACCTGTATTTTTATTATCTCCCATTGTTTGCAACACCACATAGTGATCAAACACGCAAGGATCAGTTTGGATCACAGATGTTTTTAAAAGGATTTAAAGCTACAAAATTTAAAAAATATAGTAAAACGTATTCGTAATTAATATTCACTCATTTTTTTCCAAAATCAATCTTCAAGTTTTCAACAAACCCTTCAAAGAGCCGTTATGAAACACGCGACAAGACTCCCACCATATTCTTTGTCTTCTCAGAGAGTAGGTACTAAATAGTCATGGCTCCACATTAGACCCACGTCCAGTGTGGATTCAGAGATGTATTTTTTACAAGTAACTGTCTCTAATTAATCAAGTGCTAGCTAACACGAGCGACGTGACGTGTCGTGACGTCAGCAGAACAGAACCCCTAATGACATATTGCGGTCAGCCGTAGCAAGAGCCACTCAATCAACTCTATTACACATCAAGATATACTTCCAAAGGCGTTCATGACTCTATAGAAAAGATGCTATTTTTTCTGAGCCACGTCGGAATCCAGATTTGATTTTTAGACGAGTAAATACATACTTATTTAAAATGTATGTTAGTGTGGGACACATGACACCATGTTTTCCTTCATCGTTATAGCAAGTGACATTTAAATGCTTAACATGCACATAACTCTGAAAAGTCCGAAGTGCGCTCCCAAGGATTCGTTCCGGGTTCGAAACAGTAGGAGGCTGAATTCTCAAACACTAGGCTATCACTGCTTAGCTCACCAACACATACATATAATGAATAAGAATAGTTATGCCTTATAAATAAGAATAGTTATGCCTTATAAATGTATGTATGCATGGGTGTATGTATGTTATCAACCATGTATGTATGTGTATTACGAACCTGCATGAACTGCCTGACACAATCGGCGCCGTGCTCCCTGAGGAAGGTCTGTAGAGTCTGTACTCCTCGAGCCGACAACCTGACCCCCTTGCCGTTGGGGCCCGACGCAAAGAATACCCCCGGAGACACGCCCTCGCCCATGATAAGAGTACTAGTTGATATCTCGATTAATAAGAGATTGTTGTTGTTTTTGCTTAGGACCTATATGTTGGACTAAAATTGCTTATTTAAATGCTACTTTTATGATAACCACATAATTTATCGTACGCACAGAACTGCGGCGTATCTTTCCGTAAGCTATAATTTTGTGATAAAATAAACACCACTTCATAGTTTCCAAATAAACACTATGAACAAATTTAATCACTATTATTTAATAAACATTTGGTTACAATAAGATCATCATCAAATTAACTCAAAAAAACATGAATGGTTTTTGACAGACAATGTTCAAAAATCAACTTTAATAGCACAGTAACTAAGTCCATTTGCAAATTAAAGAAATGCACAGCACAATAATTTATGAAACGAATAAAGTTTCCCACAGCCGCGTGAAAAGTTGTCGTAGAACAATCGTAGTAGAGTCGTAGCGTTCGCCCGATACGACGCAACCGTAGACACTACGCTACGGTTCTACGGTTCGTAGCCGAACCGTAGCACTGCGACGTAAAGTCCCGCCGACATTGAGTGACGTCATCCTAACGCGATTTGTTTCTTCTGACAAGGATTTGTGAGAATCTTAGGGGAAATTAGGATTTTGGGAGATGTAGATCTGATCCGAGTTTGGCGGTTTTTGCATGTAGGGTATTAAAGGAATACAACAAAAGGCCTCCATAAAGTAATCAATATTTATTATGTTCATTTATAAACTGAGTAATTAGTACATTAATTATGTAATGAATTGTATGTATGTATTGATTGATTGAATGTATTGATGACTTATAACTAAGGAAATGTTACATCAACACACTATAAGTAACAAGAACACATGAATACACTTTTATAATTTTGTATAGAGACATTAATACAAGTTAAATAGCCGTGTCAGCTAAAGCAGTTCAGAAAATACAAAACAATCAACGACAGTAGTACACTTCTAGTATATTATGTAAATTTAAAAAGATATCTATCACTACAGGGACCTCTTAACTAGTGAACTAGACATCGACGTGGCCTTGACACAGGTTACAATAAGTTTCATAAAATTTAAATTAATGACCAAATCATAGTGCCATAAGTATGATTTTGTTCCTGGATAAGTATAAAATATTCTCCGGAACAGTCAGAAATCGTAATGTTACGTAAAATTTTAAGCACTATTGAATAACCCACGTCAAGTGCGGTCCGATGCAAGATATTACACGCGCCAGTCGTCCGACACAATGGATCAAAACCATCACTTTAACCATAATATTCATATACTCACTTAGTTTAATATTATCTACAGTTTTCACGATTAAAAATAATGGACCTTTAAATTCAAAGTCAAAATATTTTATTTGAGCATACGACCATCAAGCTCACTTAATAAAAGTCAGAAGATTACATACATAATATTCATACATTTTTATTAAGATACCTTAAAATTGATTACTGATTCCATCCAAGTCTTGAATTCCACAGACAATCCTTTTCCCGCAACTTTTTTTATCGTGCAATAAAAATGCTCCGCGCGGGTCGACTGAACGGATACTTCTATAACAAAACCTCTATACGTTTTCTATATTATATCTATAAAAAATCAATACTTGATTATTTGTCACACACACTGTTCGTACAAATATGTACATCCCATTATCTAACAACCAAGATGAAATATTTTATAAACTTTTCACTACATTCATTAGTAAAACTAAAGACACTCGCACACACACAAGGAAAAAGCAAGATTGGAACCGGTAGTCTTATACTCGCAGTACTAAGAGATAGAACAATAAAATGAATAAGTCCTTGTTAACTAAATTGAACTAGTGACTCACGCACAGCGGTGGAACTGGTCGATGTTTCTCCTATTATTTAATTATTTTTTAACCACGTGGATCTACTTGAATTTCTGTAGTGATTTTGTCGTCAAACAAAAAACCGTATAAATATGTATGTCGTTTTATTTCGTTTCCAATATAATTTTGGTCGCTGAAACACAGTTTTCAACTACCTCAGGGACCAGAGACTTCATATTAATGATGTAATATTATTAAGAGTAGTAATAAATATTATTATTATTTAGATATTATGTGAAATACATATATTTTAGTAACAATTTGCTCCACAACTAAACTTTTTATTTTGAACATTTGGACATCTTATAGGTAACGTAAGCCCACGATGTTTGTGTTTTATTTCGCTTTCATATTGCACCACGAACCGCCGGCAGCTTCGTCCGCGTGCTACGTGGAAGAATAGTATCTATAATACATATATCTCTATGCTTAATTCCAGTCAGTTCAACCAGTTCAGTAGTTTTTGCATTAAGTAACAAACATCCATTTATCCATCCATGCAACCATCCTCGTAAACTTTCGCATTTATAATAATAGTAAAATTAAATTCATAATACGCCGTCATTGATTTCAATATTACTAACGATCCTAAACAAAATTCCTCTAACACGTTATTTTCTTTGTGGATATGTCACTAAATAAATATGTATGTATTATCTTATATTTTGATCTCACACCGGCGCCACTGGCAGGATGGGATTTTTTCCGCTGAACCCTGTTATTTCACACCTGGCGTATGCTAAGGGCGTAGGTATGTGATGAAAATTCGAGGTCCATTGAAATTGTTCCTACTTTTCTGATATATATATAGTAGATTAAACTGATAAATTTTAAAACTCATCTAAATTATTACAATGTATATACTAAGCTTATTCAGAACAATAACAGTTTTGAAATCTAATTGGAGTATTAGTATTCAAGTCATGTATCCCCCCCCCATCCCCGTTCCATCATCGCACGAGCCGGCGCACGGCGGGTATCCATCCCTTCGTCGTCGACACTCCACCAGTACGAATATCGCACTTTGCGTCTTCTTTCCCCATACGTACTGCGAAGGACTAGAATAAGTTCCCCGAGTCGGTGTTCCCGTTCGATTACAATGTGTCTTTAAGTCAAGAGTGCATAGGCTTTTGCTAATCTAAGACCGCATCGCTGCGTGCCATCAGGCAGGAGCACTCATTTATAGAAGGTAAAAAAAGAAGAGTAGATATAGTATCAAAAATTCGCCTTATTGTTATACTTTTATTTATATCGTATATGTAATTAATGATGTACTTATGTCATCTTTTATCACCTATGTACATACGTCTATTCTTTCAACGTAGAGCAAAGAACTGGAATAAGTTCACCGCGTCGGTGTTCCCGTTAAATTATAATGTAAATGTCTTTAAGTTAAGAGAAATGAAGCTTCATAATGTTTACCCTTGGCATCAAAGAGTACATCGCCATCGCGGTATCAAAGGCATGCGCTAACTTATTGAAAATGTACGTAAACCGTTAAACAGGTATTTAACGTGTCGTAGGAGCAAGGGATCTTTATGCATAACACAAAATACAATTTGATTGATATTAATATTGAATAAATCATGTCATTTGGTTTCTGTTAAGAAAGAAGTTTCATAATATTCCGGACTCGCTGAATTTTTTGCGTCGCTTCCGCGATACACTGTGCTCGCAGGATATCATCGATATCGAATCAATACGAAAACTCATGGACGATATTTACGGGGCCAATCATATTGGACTCACGTGTATGAATGTGAAGTATGCTCCTAGTATCGACTTAATATAAATCCGCGTCTTATCGCGCCGTGCGTCTAAGAAAATTACCAAACTCGTATGACTTCAGAAACTTAATGATGCAAGCACTGGTTTTAGAGATGTAAGTAATATTCTTACATACATACATATGTAGACACATAAGTAGTATTGTTTGATATTTTATACGTATTTATTTATTTATGTTTCGTTATATATATTTGTTTCTATATATGTGTGCTGGATGTTGGTATGCGATACTTGCTTTATAGCAATATATTTGAAATCCAACTACAGCTTCCATAGTAAACTGAAGCATATCATTATGACGCAAGCTATTATAAAACCATTGTTTCAGTTATAATTCAAGTGCTAATTGCGCCGCCGCCGGATCATAAGACAATAATGCCATTTCCGTATCCTTCCACTCATTAATTTATAATGTAGGCCACGAGGATCTACGACGCCACGTACCTCCATCAGAGGAGTACAGAAACGCACAGAGACCTAGATAGCGCTCTCTGACGACAGGGGCGGGAACTTACCTATATTTATGACAATAATATTTGCACGAGTCACTAATATTAGTACACTAGTAACATATAAACATTCCATAATTAAGCATGGAAAAGTCGCTAATAACACCACAATATTAAATGTTTTTCTTAACATAAGTTTTTCTTTTCACTACTTTAATAAATGGCCAGTCAATATTCGATATTGGAGGCCAGTTGCAAGTAACAAGAAGAAAGTTATAAAACCTCAAAAATACAAACCTACACACATTTACATACAGCACGTCTGTGAAATGATCTTAGTCTCTGCACGGGTTCTTTACTCACGTAGGTCCCGAGCACCCCCACGGGGCCGCGTAATTACATTTCCTATTTGACGCCGCTTCATTATACAGATAAAACAAATGCTATTTTTACCGTGAGAGAGAGAGAAAGAAAGAGAGGTTCTCCGCAATGCGAGGTCATCTTGTGCGCCAGCCAGCTTTTTATTCAATCTAAAGATTTCCTAGCTAAAAATCTCGGGTGAATAATTTGTTAAAATTTTGCGTCTTTATTATAGATAGGCCTTAATTCCGCAGTTAAATCATGCGATTTAGATGTTGGAAAAACGACGTAATTAATGTTCGTATAGAGAGGTTATTACGATATTACGCAAAGCTTTTGAGTTTTAGAGGTATTTAGTTGTTCGGATGAGTGTGAAGAGGATATTCAGTTTGGCTTATTTCAATTCAAAGTTATAGCCCGTTTGATCTGAACGAACGCTAAAACCTTCGGGAGATATAGATACGAGTACTTTGTCTCATTGAAAACAAATTAGATACAGCGTAGCTTATAGTATAATAAATTTTCAGTATTTTTTCTAAACCCTGGTATGCTAAATGGTTTGCTAAATTAACATTGGTTTTTACTTTTTACGTGCTTGACCACGATACCGCTTGATGGTAAACGGCGATGTAGTTTTTATGGTAAAGCTTACTTATTTAACAAAAGCTATCGTTACTGGGATAATAAGATACGTATTTAATGATATTAATTAATATTACTTAGTTGGCATCAATAAAATACCTGCAATCAAAACGCAAACACAAAAATAGTAAACGGTGGCCGATTAAAGAAAATTAAAGCCGTCGATATTTGTTCCTCTCCCAGTTCCGTGGTGTTATCCATGAATTAGTAGAGACGTTATCGGTAGAAAGTTTTATTAAAGCGGGTGTTTTTTGCTCGGCGGCAGCTGATAGCCATCTCGTCCGTAGAGTCTAATTACATTCGCTATCTCGCGGCAACCGAGAGGTGCATTCCGCCTCAGATCGTCCGCACTAACTGTGAGCTCCGACGGCCGAGTTACATTTAAACTGAACAGTTAACGTTTACCTTATTAGAAATGCGCATTTTTGTAAACAAACTTTGCTGCTTCTGGAACTTTCTACATATGTGGTTTTTTTGCTGCTTCTGGAACTTTTTTTGCTTTTTTTAATAAATGTATTTAAAGCAATGTTACTGCACATTGTCAACCACATTCGCTACATTTACCTATGCCTTTAGGTGTTAATAGTTAAACATATAAATAAATTAACAAATCTCCTTGTAAACCACGTCAATGACCTTTGGCATGTTAGGATAATAGGTATAGGTATAATATTTATGTTTTATTTCAATATATATTTTGTATGAATAATAATTAATTACCATCAGCATTCTCCACATCCATCCAAGGTTGACTGCTAGACAATGCCATTAGGCATTAAGCCCTTTGTAACTTCTTGTAAGAGGTGACATATATATGAATAAATAAATAAAATATAATACATATTGTCATAACTTTGCTATGATCCTATAAATTGAACTATTGAAAAAAAATACAGAAAAGTTCATTGTCCTCATCGGGAACCCAACCTAGTACCACTTTCTAGTGCCAATTTATTTATCAAAGCTTCAAAATATGTGTTAGTAGCAAATTCATGAATATTAATTTGTAGCACTGCTTTTTCAAAGGCATATTAATCCTAGTAACATCATAAATTTGAAAGTTTGCGTGAATTGATGGATGGATGTTTATTCCTTTTTCACGCAAAAAATACTGAACGGATCTAAATTTAATTTGGCACAGAGACAGATTATTTATAGTATGGAATGACAACAGGCTACTTTATATCAATTTAGTAGGCGAGAAAAGCCGCGGGTGGATCCTAGTGCTGTACAATGAATGCTGAAGCCTTCAGTCTGTATGGTGGCGGTGATCGATTACAATGCACAGAGAATGTGTGTCACGAGCCGCCCGCCGGATCCAATTAGGTTACATCGACCGACTTCACTTTTATAATGTACTCATTTAGCAATCACATCTCCCTTCCTCCTCACATATGTCACCCTGACCGGATTAATATGCTCACTTTTTAAATACCTCTGGCTGCAATGTTGTTCAATTGTCGACGCTGACTGTCTTTGAATTCGGTAAGCATAGTGCTGCTAAATTTACTTTCCAAGTTGTGACAAAACCAGAAGTGGACAAAGCTATTAAAACCTTGCAGTCTAATGCTATCGGTTCCGACAGGATCTCATTGGAAATGCTTCGCATGACTCTACCTACGACACTTGATCTCTTAACAACTATAATGAATACCTCTTATAGGACTAGCACTTTTCCGTACCAGTGGCAACAGGCACTGGTTAAACCGATACCTAAAATCCCTTGGATTTAAAAGATCTTAGACGTATAAGCATCTTGCCTAGCACGTCCAAAATTTTGGAAAGGATAGCATGTAGCCAGCTCTCGCACTTCTTAAACCATAATAATATTCTACCTCCCACGCAGCCGGGTTTCAGGCAGAAACATAACACGACCACCGTACTTATGGACGTGTCGACGTTTTACTGACAGCAAAGGATATAGGCGAAAGCATTATATTAGTACTACTCGATTATACTCGGGCGTTTGATAGCGTAAATATTCCACTGCTTTTATCCAAATTGTCCTATTATGGCCTGGGGATTGACGCTGTCAAATGGTTCGACAGTTATTTTCAGAACCGCTCGCAAACTGTAGTGCTGGATCAGGACAATGGTACACAACGTTCCAGTAGACAAGCAGCCTAAAGAGGTTTAGCACAAGGATCGATAATCGGTCCTTTGCTGTTTATTTTATATACCGCTGACATAGTTAAGCACATTAAACACTGTAAGTATCACATTTATACCGATGATAAACGATACATCTCTTTTAAACCGGCGGACACAAACACTGTCATTGAAACACTAAATGCGGATTAGTAGGACAGTAATACTTTGACCCTGAATACCCAAAACTCTAAATATATTATAATAGGCACCCTAAACAAATGAAAAAATATCCTTAGAATCCCCTCGTGTTCTTATTAATGAAGAAATTGTTGAGACAGTATCAGAGGCTCAAAATCTAGGAATCGTTCTAGATGAATTGCTCTGATTTGAAACTTACATTAATAATATCGGGCGAAAATGTTTCTACCGGCTTAAGGTTCTTTATAAAATAAGAAGCTACATTACCACTAAACTTCGTACCCAGTTATGTGAAAGTATTGTACTTTCAAAACTTAACTACGCGGACTCGGTAATAGGGCCAAGATTACTATGGCGCTCACAAAATCTAATCCAAAGAGTCCAAAATGCCTGCACAAGAGTCGCATTCGAAATACCACCCAGAACCCATGTTACCCCTTTTATCAACGAAGCGAATATTTTAAAAATGAAATTTCGTAGACAGCTCCATTTTGGCTCATTACTATTCGGCGTCGTGAAAGATAAGTGTCCGGGATATTTCTTTAACAAGTCATCTCGGCCAAAAAATCGTAACTTTCCGCATCCACCCAGGTCTTCCATCATTAAGTTAACGAATCCTAGACACACCACAACTTGCCTCCGCCTATCTACAGCCTTAAAGCAATAGCCAGTTTTAAGATAAAACATAAATTACACTTATTATAACTGCAGAAATCTCTGTAATGCTCAATCGCACACCTTATATTACACACCTTTTATTTCTTTTATGAAGGCCAATGCATGTGTTACAATTACCCTTGCCATTTACTCCTCTATACAGTATAACCTCTGTATGACCTACTGTTAAGGTGTTTTTTTTTCAAATAATAAAAAATATATATTTCTGTCATCATTTCTATTTTTTTTACTTTGTGTGTGACGTATTTATAAGCTATTTTACGTACTAGTTCATATTTTAAATCGACTGTATAAATAGATTTATAATTCGTTATTGCACTTGGCTCTTAATAGTAAGTTTAATTGCGCCGCTGGCTTTTCTACTCGATAGTGTGGGGCGTCCTGTAATATCAGAGGTATCAGAGGAAGCTTTCCCACGTCACGCCATATTCTGAGGGCGACCCCGTTTCAACATCGAATTTAAATACAGATGTATTAATTTTAAGATTAAATTGTTGACGTACCGCCTCGGCCAAAAATTTGGATTATTTTTTGCAGGTGCGCAACACCTGCAATAGTTAGCATTACCTTTTGTTTAAATATGAATTAGGTGGTATCTAAAAAGGGATTTAAAACAATAGTGTATCCATTTAGGGCCAAAACATATCTGTTTCAAAGCATGGAATAGGTTTTGGTTCCAAAATGATGTCGATCAGACACATGTATTGTGGCTTATAGCAAAGGAACTCTGTAACGGTTTACAAGACACGTACGAAATTGTGTACATATGTACATTGAATTCCAATAGCCCATTCCATAGTTTATGTCAATCCAAAGCAAAGCATGACCGAGTGCAGATAATCTACTATAAATAACACGACTTACTAATTGCCTACTAATATTATAAATGTAAAAGTTTTTGAGGATGGATAGATGGATGTTACTCCTTCAAGAACTACTGAACCGATATACATTAAATTTGGCATAGGGATAGATTACAGTCTGGAATAACACATAGACCATTTTTCACGAACCTCCCACGCAGGCGAACCGCAGCTTCGCCGGATCCTACTGTTCAATATATACTTAAGAGTATTTTACTTTTCTTCTTAAAAATAATATATAAAAGAGTTCTTAATACTGGTTCTTTCAAGGATAGGCTTCTGTGTTAATGCGATTTACCACCTAAATATCGGAAGATCGCCAGTTACCATAAAGAGAATATGTAGAAATTCAATAATTTTGCATGAATAAAAAATAGCGTTTTTATACTAAACGGTTAAGGGAATTATATCATCATCTTAACCCATCACTGCTCACTAATGAGCACGGGTCTCTTCTCTGAATGAGAAGGTTAAGGCCATAGTCCACCACGCTGGCCAACTGCGGATTGGCAGACATCACACACCTTTGAGTTTTGCAAACTCCCCGGCATGCAGGTTCCCTCACGATGTTTTCCTTCACCATTATAGCGAGTGACATTTATATGCTTAAAACGCACATAGCTCCGGAAAGTCAGAAGTGCGCGCCCTGGGATTCGAACCCGGAGCCCCCGAGTTGGAGGCGAAATTCATAAACACTAGTCTATCATCGCAGTTAAGTATCAAGGGAATTATATACCATGCACTTATCTATCCGTTGATATGAAATTCAAAAACTTTATAACCTTTCGGAATTATAAAGCGGACGGAAGACTGTGAAATTTGGTGTAATTAAAGATTATAAGGCGTGCCGAAAGGTAATATTTTAAAAAATAATGCAATAAAATTACATTAAATTAATAAATAAAAACATTATGCACATACACATTTGACACACACCTTCGTTTTTCAATTTCAGAACTGCTTATGACAAAAGAACCCTATGATATTGAATTGGGTTGGAAATTACACCGCAGGATATTTCATGACCCAAATCATACAATAATTGCACATATGTATGTACTTCAACAAACATACAAAGCCAAAACTCAGGATTGTCGTCAACATAAACAATTTCGTAAACAGCGACCAACATACAAACAGACTAAAGTTGGCCTTGTCTCCCTCTCGTGTTTAGTTTGAACATAAACAGAGAGCTCGAAATTAATAAACCGCTGTTTACCAAGAGGGGAGGCCAGCACACGTGATTTCATAGCTCCTAAAGCCGCAATAATTTGGAAACTTCGATGTAGCCTCACATATAATATCATTAGAACTTGAACTAAATTATAACGTGAGTCGGTGGCTCCTATGTATAAGGTCCAATGCTATAATTTGAACATTTGAATTTCTTTGAGAAATCGCTTTTTTTGTTACAATTAAGGAAATAATCTGATATATACGATAATTAAATATAGTAAATACTTGTCGTAGTAACTCTGTAAAGTTTCATTAACATCATTTGTAGCATGTACAATATATATCAAATTAAAACTTCGAGAGCTTGTGTTGAAAAGTTATGGTTTTGCACTATGGTTTTGCACCCTTATACATAGGATTCATTGACATAGACAACAACTAATTGTATATGTATGTTCGAAATGATATTGAACTACGCGTTCATTACGCGAGATATGGAAGGTCCCTAAGAGATGATAAAATGTGAACATGCAAATTAAACACTATCTAATCCTACTAATATTATAAATGCGAAACTTTGTGAGGATGGATGGATAGACATTTGGTCCTTTTTTAAGCAAAACCTATAGAATGGACCAGGATGAAATTTGGCAGAGAGATAGAATGTGATATGGAATGACACAGGCTATTTTTTGTCAAAGTATGTATTTTACCAGGTCATCAAAGCAGCGGGCGGAAACTAGTTCTCAAAACTTAAACTGCTATGTTTAACTGAAGTTTTTGTACTACTTTTAAAATAAAGCCAATTATTGTCACGAAAATTATGATATCGATCGAGGCAATAGGCTTTATTGTAACCCAATTTGTTTTTAATTTTTTGTTATTTATTATTACAATGTCGTGTAAGTACTCACGGTCAGATTTGATTGCTAATATAAAAATAACTTTTCATTTCATTGTTTCAACCGTATAGCCATACTATATTATCTTCATTTATTAAAGACCCTTAAAAAGGTTTTAGTAACTAGAAAAGAAGATATTTTATTCGAAGACAAAAAAAGAAATATTAAGATTAAACTAATGAATCCGTGTAACTGTCATTTTAAGGACAAGTTTAAGCTATAGCCCGAGGATAAGAAGGAAAAGGATTTTACTCGTAGTTAAATCAGCCCGCGCTACGATTACAGGTTTGCTCGTGCCGTAAAATAAGATACGACGGGCGATGAAACAAGTACCAAAAAGAAATATTTACAGACACAATTAATATTTTGACTATTTTTGGAATACTAAAACGTCAACCCAGTTATGTTCCAAGTACCTTTTTTACGATAAATAAGTAAGCGTTTGACTGCGATCCCATCTGATGACAAGAACCTATAATGAAAAACGAATCAATAACAACATATCAAGTCAATTTAGTTTTTGAACGTAAATTTTATGTATATAAAAGGGTAGTCTGGTACTATACAAATTAATCCATTACAGGCGAATATTTTTTATTGGTTTAATTCGACCACTGTTAAAAAAGTCTGTACTTTCTGTGGACAACATTTTTTTTTAAGTATATGCTTGAATGCAATCTAGAAATGAGTGGAGGAAGGCTGGCGCAGCAAGTGCGAGTTAAACGATCAATACTTCACACATTACTTTTATTAATTCGTTAAGTGAGCTATTGGTTCCTACAACGAAATAAATACATTTAATTTAATTTCAATTAAATTATCATAATTATTAAATCTTAGCTAAAAATAAACCGACCGATGTTAAGTCCGGAATGTTCGTACAAGGTCGTATCGGATATTTTAGTAATACAAGCCGGAAACGCGGCGATGTATGTCACTATTATTATAATGATTGTTGGTATTATGACAAAGGTAAAAATATTTTATGTTTCGGTTACAATGCATTCAGAAAACCAAGGTTTTACTTGTATACCGATATAATGTTACATTCTTTTTACCTTATACTTGCTAATTTCCTTCCCAATACTAAGAAACATTTGGAATTGATAATACAATTTACTTTACAGAAAAAACAAAGTTTTCTATTGTTATTCTTTTACTGTTGAGAAAGGCCTCGTTTTACAGATAACCTAATACAAAAGTTTGGGCTTTGTTCCGCAACACAGAAACAGCCACTTCAATGATCAGGAAAGAATAAAGAAGAATTAGGTTAATAAATTCCAATGTAGGTGTAAAAATGAAGACAAAGGGATTTGAATACTCCTTCAATACAAATATATTAAGTCACCGCTGGGGGGGAAAGAAAATAGGTAGTAAACTCTGAATATTGATAGCCATTGTGTCAACTAACTATTGCTTTATATTACATAACTTGCAGCTAAATTATGTTCAGCAATATATAAATTAACGACTATAATACTTTATTTAATATCACATATATTTTGTAGCATCATTATAACAGAGTTCATATAATAAATAATGTCGGTAATGTCAACTTCATCTCTGTGTAATGATTCGCGTTAGATTTGTTTATTAACAATTAATTACTGCAAATTTAATTGTTACTTAGATATTCAGTTTATATCGTTGTTTAAATTTTTAATTTAAATAATTATTTGTAATTAAATTTGTATTAATCTATAATCATTTTCATCCGTGTATTTATATTTACACGTTTTATTACAGGTGAAAATAAAAGTAATTTAACTGTGGAAATTAAACGAAATAACCTTTTACAATTTGATTTGCACAAGGATTAATAAATATTATGATGTGTGATCGATGGACCGCCAAGCCTCAATCACCAGCTCGATCCCCAGCTCCGACCCAGCCCCAACAAGCGGAACGACTGTAACACAACAGGTGTCCGGAGACCGTTGTCGTCACACGCCTGAAGGAGCGCCTCCTCCGCCCTTCACTCCTGCACGTTGCTAAACTTAAACTTCTGGATCAACATTAGACCCATCTAAAACGAATAGAGACCGCGCGTCATGTACTAATCAATACTTATCATAGAGATTAAGATATGAATATTGAATCAAATAGGATCAATTCGCCATTTTAAATACGTCGGAAGATTCGGTTAAGAATATTAAACACGAGTAGGTTACAGTGCAAATATACATATATATGTATGTAACATGTACATATTTATCACTAAACTCCTCCGAAATGACCAGACTGGAGGGGAACTGATATAAAGAACACTATTAATCCATTCTAAGTCGGAGATTAACGGCCTACCACCTAAAGATTTATTTATCTGTCTCCGCGAGATTAAGTCCTATCAAATCTGACAGTACCTACTTGATAAAGTAAGAAAGCCATCTCGAAACGAACGAACAAATTGATTCTGAAAATTGAATATTTAAATTACACAGAGCATTCTCTGAAGCGTTCTAAAAATGAGGTTCTAATAATTTCTTCTCGATTCGTCAACGGAGATTGAAATAACACACAAATCACTGTTCTCTTTGTTCATTTATATAGGTAAGTAAATATAATTGGACAACTCACACACGGCGATATGACTCCAAACTAATCGCTAGCTTGTAATATGGTGATTAGACAACTGATAAACATTCATATATATTTTTAGATACACATTTGTACAGACATTTTTACACCCAGACACACAGAAGAAACATTCGTGCTCATCATAAATAATAATTGACCTGGATAGGAATCAAACCCCCGACCTTCGGTGTAGCTGGCACTAACCAGTACAGTCTGCTGAGTAGACCAGCCGGCCTGTCCATAAAAACCCACTCAATGAGTTCCGTCAGTGATATCAATGACTTCGATTTCAACCTAAGAATGCAATACCCAGAGTTGATTTATTAATGCGTTTGTTTGTTACTGGGCATCATCACTGAAAACAGACGATTTTATCATAAAGCAGTAGGATATTATTATGTATAACTTATATACGTATAATTTGTGATTTTAAGGACGGCAGACAGCCCCGCACCGGGCCATTGCTTTTTAACATGGTGCGTATTGGTCTGTGGTCTGTCTGCGATCTTATCTGATATTTTGTACCAAGTTCAATATAGTGGCTTTGCTGACGTACGACGAAGCGTCTGCGCTGCCACGGACACTCCCTTGCTACGATGCGGGCTCATGTTTCGATTTTTTTAGATTTATAGATTAAGATAAAGTTCTTCTAATTCATTTTGTAAGATTTGATTAGAACTAACATTGTTAATTACATAAAAGCTTTTAACCCGGCGTCATTGAGGTTGGGTCAAAATTACCCGACTTGATTTAAATTTCGAATATTGAAGGTAATTTATTGACCCATCCTCACAGCTAACGTTGTTAATTAACTTTACGAATTACGTGCCATTTTCAACTTAAAATTTTTATTGATGTTTATTGACTTTTATTGACTGATGTTACTTTCCTTTTTCAAGGTATTTACGTTAAAATGGATCGAGTATAGTCACATTGTTTCTGTTTGTGGTGACTACATCTCCAATGAAGATTTACATTAGTTTTTTATAGATTTTTTAGTAAGGATTTTAGCTTATAAAAATGCTATAAGTAACCATAAAAACTGATAATTATAGTAAAAATATGCTAAAATCATATCTCTGT
>DWJZ01002990.1:0-18027 GCA_018249125.1 Asbolis capucinus
AAGTTCTCTGGTCAAATAACACTCCCATGACGTTCAGAAAGGTTAGTTGTTTCTTCTGTGAAAATGGAGAAATATGCGCACACGGATATCATCTTGGATTTATGGACTTACCAGGGCCTATTCTGAGCAATAGTACTCAGGCAACTAAGATGGAAAGAGACATTTTAGACTTAAATACTACAGGATGCTATTTAGAGATTTAGCAAATTTTTACGTAGAACCCTATACTCCACCTGTATTAATCCAAGCTCAACAGCCAAAGCCTTCAAGTAGCGTTGATGTTGTTGCAAGACCAAACACTAATGGTTCGTCAAGTAACGTTAATCCAAATAAAGTTGTTACAGTGCTTTCAGATGTAAAACTAAATTGGTCTAATAATGTTTTTATTGATAAAAATACAAAACAGGACACAGCAGAATATCAAAAAGACTTTGAAAATTTTATTTCTAACGATAGTCATCAAAAAAATGAAAAGTTGAAAGAGGAGATTAAAAGACCAATAAAAAGGACAGCGATAAAAAATTTTTTCGATGACTCTCCAGATGATGATTTCCTACACAGCAAAATAGAGTTTATGCAAGGAAATAATGAATATGGAAATAAAAGCAATAAAGTAAGAGTAGCGAAAGAGACTACAATAATACAAGCGAAGGAAAATATAAATTCTTATAACAATGATTCTTCATATGATATTTTTTATTTTTTAACTACATATTTTATTTACAGTCTAATTACCATTCGTATTAAGTCATTACCATTGCCGCCAATATCATTACCAAATTTCTTTCCTCATTACCATACTTACGAAATAAATTGTAAAGCCCATAACTTGGCCATTTTCACGTATAATTTAGTGATACTCATACAGCTTATTTATTTTTCATATATCTTTGCATTGGCACTGAAAAAAATAAATTCTATTTTTTTCTCACAAATTCTTCCAATTTGCACGAAACGCGAGAAATGCCCATTAAATAAATATTCCGAGGTATTACTTAAACAGAACTACGACTATGAACATTAAAGAAATAATACATATGTTCATTAATTGTATTGTTTTAATATAAAATCTACACAGTTTACAAATTTTTTGTTATTTACAGTGCGTACAACAATACAAATAAATTCGATCAACACTCGCGATCCAAGCAGAGAACTTTGAAATAACTTCTAAGTTCTTGTGATAATTAAACCAGTTTAATTTAGTGCATCAAATATTAATAGGAAAACAAGAAATATTTAAATATACAATATTTCATAAATTGTAAAACAATGTTTTTCAATACTAAAGTTGGACGGCATTTTTCAGTCTATGGCTATTATTATTGCTACTTAGTAAAAAAATTCACCATTCCGCATTGGAGCAGCGTGGTGGCGTATGCTCTAGGATTCGTTAGCAACGAAAAAGGACCCATTAAATACGGCCATAGTGGGCTGAACCCGGTACAAATAAAAAAATAGATAAAAAACAATGAATACCCATTTTGTTGTTATGATAAAATTTGATTATTGAAACCACGAAGAAAAACTATGAAACCGATTTGGAGGCATTTTCATCATCCTATCTTTCCGAAGTACAAGCTAGTTGCCTAGCAACTGTCAAAATATAACATTACAATATTCTTAAAATTTAATAAGGTATTCTTAGATCATTGCAAATGACTATTAGTGTTTAAATAATGTTTATTCGTATACATTAGAAAAATATATAAAGATTGATCAATACTGAAATATGACCTTTATAATCTAAAATGTTGTACTACGCAAATGTCTTACAATAACATTTTTAGTTGAAATTGGTTCTACAGAAGAATTTTATTATACTAAGTACATTAGGTACATAGTTACAAAATTTTAGAATCTGTAGGTGACTTAGGCGATGCATTGTCATTATCAGATGGAGGCTCGGATCCCTTTACAGTAAATGTTACATAATATCTCTTATTCTTATCCAGACGCTCTGCAGGCAGCGCTATCAATTGCTTTTCGGTTCCGTGCGATACCTCTAGAGTGACATGCGCTTTCCCCGACCCCGAAGGTGGTTTCGAATTAATTTTCGGTAGAAAGCCTTTTGACTTTGTTGAAACACCTGCTGTGGCAGGCTTCGGCATTGTATGATGATTCCATCTGTAAGGAACTACACAAAAAATGTTTGTATTATTTGTAATAACTTATGGAATGTTCAATTTTACAAATACTTACTGTAAGCAGAACATGGAATTCCTGTATAAGCATGTACGGCGTGGAAACAACGATGTGTTTTACTTGTACACAAACAAGGGTTGTCCGGAATAGCACTCATTTTGTATAACTCGCTTTCGCCGTAATCAAAGTCTATTGGTTTCTCTGGCAAATTATCTAAATGCCTTTTTCCACTTTTTTGAAGTTTTCTTAAACTTTCATATAAGAATTTTTCAAAACTGCTGAATGAGTAATCCGGGTTGTTGTATGGACCCAATCCAACTTTAGCTAAACTAGACTTATTGTATTCATCTATGGCTCGCTTCACTAAAACGGCTTCGTTAGCTTTACTCGTTCTTATTTGCAGTCGTTTAAGCTCAAGTAGATGCTGGAAAATCTTTCTTTCGCAGTAATACCTTACAAAATACATCAATCAATTAATATAACATAGTCCTTGAATATCTTTTACTTACCTAATTATAAAAAACTATTACCAATAATATTTTAAAAACTTACCTTCTCATATTCGTCTGAATACGCTGTGTCACAGACCTCATATCTACAGCATTTTTGTCTCCCGGTTTTCGGATAGGAATTTTACTATCAGATTTTCCTGAAAATCGACCACTTACATTTCTCTGTTGATAGTATGCATTAAGACGCGGACTCATAATAACACGTTGAGCTGGTCTGGGACTTGGTTCAAACCCCGAATCCATCAATCCACTTGACTCATAGCCTCTTTCAGAATTTTCACTCTTTGATCTTATTGTAATTCGGCTCTTAGTTCTTCCTTTTTTTCGGAATCGTTTTCGACGTCCATTGGCCTCGGAATAATATATTTCATTATCACTTACACTTGGAACTCTACCCAATGAATTATCTTTAAAATAATTAGCCCCAACAAATGTATCCTTATCTTCTTCAACAGATCCATCGTCTGTTCTTGACTTTTTTAGGATTCCAGTAGAAGCTTCACTTAAAGGAGCAATTTCGGATAGTACTTTGTAGCTTTCTGTTTCATATATACTGCTTTTACGACTGCTCGCCTGGCTGTCTTTGGAAATTTTGTGAGAACCTCGTGGAGATGATTGTGACAGCGAAAAATTGGTGTCAAATTCCTCGGATCCACTCTGCATACTAGCTTGTTGAAGTGGGGCTTCCTCATCAAATACTGTAACCAATCCTTTATCGGTAGATTGCTTCATATCAGTACTGCTGCTGGCAGACATTGAGTATTCTTTTCTTTTCTCTGGAAAATGTTTAACTTCCTTATGAGGATTTTCTTCTAATGAAGTATTGGTCTCAGTTGATTCATGTTTTACATTTTCACCCATTAAATGTTCTGTAGGTCTTTCCGTGGTATTGATGTCAATAATTTCATCTTTGCTTGCAAATGATACGCTAGGCAAAATCTCTTTTGATTGAGTTTGTTCTTCTACACTTGACTTTTTTTCTAATGAAACATCCTTACTTTCTGTTACCAAGTCTTCTGGGCCAGATAAGACTTGAAAAGATCTTTTACGAGCCTGCTCTATATTATTGGTTGGTGAAGACCCACTTGTTTGAATATCAATACTAGATTTGGTAGTATTATCTTGGTTGTTTTTTGTTTCATTTTCGCCAGTATCCAAATCTATTTCTTTTCCATCTGATTGATCTAAACTGTGCACCTCCACTGAATCCACTTTTCTATCGGTTTCAGATGGATCGGGCTGTGATTCACCTTCCTGCAATGGAATAGTAGTTTCCTCATGACTCTCTTTTGTTTCCTCGGAAGTGCTAGGTGGTTGAGTTTCAGTATCAACGATTGTGTTAGCAGTGACGACGTCACTTTTGGGACTTGTTTCATCAACATTCGATTTTTCTACATCAGATTTACTTTCATTATTTTCCTGATTCAAATCTTTTTGGGATATATTCATATTAGAAGCTTCTATAGAAACATTATTTGATGAATCAACTGTAACTGTCAACTCAGAACTACCGTGTTGTGTTGATTCACGCTCCATATGTATTTGCGCCTCTGTAACTACCATATTCGTTTTCACAGAAATTGTGTCGGTTTCCGTTTCACTATGAGTTTTACTTCTTGTTGAATGAATCTGTTCGGTATCCACAGGAACTGGAGGAGTGACACCTTCCATAGTTTCATTTAATTCCATGCTTTGTACATTGTCTGTACTTTTATATTTAACAATGTTGACACTTTGTTTTTCATCATCATTTTCAATATGTATTGATGTCTTTTTTCCCCTTCGTTTAGTATTACGTCGCTCACTGGATTCTGAACTACTACTTTCGCTTGTTTTACTAGACCGTCGTTTACTGCGCTTGCGATGGCGCTTGTATTTTTTTCTTTCATAACTATGTGTATCTGAAGAACTTTCTGAACTTGAACGATATCGTCTGTGATGTTTTGCACTATTTTTGTTCCGCCGTGAGGGTTCACTTTTCGACCTACTTTTTTTTTGTCTGCCCAACTTAGTGTACTTACGTCTATATTTATTTTCTTTTTCAAATTTTTCAAATTCAGAATCGTATCCATCACTAAAACTTTTTTGTTTTTCAACCATTTTTTTTCTTCTATCATAATACCTCGCAGGATGTCTCCCTTCATGTTTTCTTCTACTTTTTTGGTTTTCTGAGGAAGAGTCACTATTGGAATTAATATCACTATCTTTAACAATACGTCTTTCTTGAACAGGACTTGAAAGTTCAACAACTTCACGTTTTTCGATCCTGATTCTGTCACGAACATCAATTTTTGTACTTGTTACTTTCCTTGTAGGCAATGCTGTAATTTGGGCGCCATCGATCACAATTTGAGTATTAGAAAGTTTTGATGCTGGCAAACCGCCGTGCATCTGTATATATTTAGCAGTAGATCGATGACCTCGGCTCGTAGCACAATCTAGAGGTGTCAATGGTTCATTTTTTGAAGATCGCGCTACAGGATTAACATCAGCACCTCGGTCTAATAATAATCGGCATAAATCTGCATTATCAGTTGCAGCAGCAATATGTAAAGGCGTGCGGCCCTCGTGATTGGTTGCATTAACCTGAGAAGGCCTTCCGTCTAGGAGCCATTTTACTAATTCTCTGCGTCCCGATGCTACAGCTTCGTGTAATGGTAAGTCTCCTTTTGAATTGCGAAGCCATAAATTAGTCCCCCTAGCTCCTGAAAGGTAGGAGAATGAATTAGAACAAATCATGATCGTAATGTAGTATTTCCGACTGTGTTATTGACTATGTACTGACCAAGAATTCGTACTGTTTCGATTTGTCCTTTCGCAGCAGCAGTATGAGCGGGACTTCTGCCTCTTCGATCTTGCCTATGTGCATCTGCTCCATGTACTAGTAACGCTGAAGTGGCATCAGCATGGCCTAAAGCGGCTGCATAATGTAATGGAGTACAGCCGTGAGTGTCCGCTACATCCACTCGAGCCCCACACAGACCCACAAGCGTTTCAAGTGCTTCTGTGTGACCTCTTGCTGCAGCACAATGAAGTGCTGTAAGCCCATCTCTGTTTCAAAATATACGGTAATTTTTAGGTTAAGTTTGGATTCAAAATAAGTAACGTAACATAAGTTATTCAACGTGGAATGAATTGTTTTAACAAGCTTTTATTTAACTTGTAGTGTATGTTTGTTAGTATAGTTGTATTGTTTTGTTATTAGTGTTTGAATATATGTTTTATTTGTTTCTTACATTTTTTGTTAAAATAATGGAGGCTTAATTAAACGTACTTCCTCTTATGTTAATTACGGTGCTGAAATTTTGCAAACTGCTTCAGTTCAGATGACAATACATTTTATGATAAATATGATTTGCTGCTACGAGTATAATAAGGATTGGCTCCAGACAAGGGAACCCCTCAAAAGCTAACAATAAAGATAAGAAATTTCATGTGTTTTTTCGTATTAGGGCTTAATAATTGAAGCTTGTTTTTTTTGATATTTTAATTTATAAGTCAATAACAATGTAAAGGAAGTAATTAAAAAAATTATATGTCATATTATATACATATCTATTTTCTGTGAAACTTGAATTCGAACACTCCGTTAAAATTATATAACCAGAACATCAAATTGATACATAACTTGACAATTGAGGTATTATGATTTGCTGAAATGTAATTAAAAATAAACGTACTGGTTTTTAATATACTATCTCTATGAATGTTAACTTATTTTTAATACTTTTAAAAATTCCTTGAAAAAAGAGCCTATTGGGACATCCTTGTTTTTAGAAACATTGTAAGGAAAGAAATACGAGGTTTAGTAGATTAGTGTATGAATAAGTAACCAACCTGTCGGCATCGTCCACCCTTGCCCCCGCCTGGTGCAACGCCAGCACGGCGGCGGCCGACCCAGCGGAAGCGGCCCACAGTAGCGGCGTGCGCCCATCCGCATCACGAACTTCGACCCTCGCACCTCCCTCCTTTACTAGAGCCCGCAGAACTTCCAGAGCTGCCCCACGACTCTATCGACGTTGCATATAGATGTATTTCAACCCATAACTGTCCCACTGCTGGGCTCGGATCCACTCACAATGTGAGAAGTACAGGCCATACTTCACTACGCTGGCAAGTGCGGATTGGTTCATTTCACTTAAGAACTCTCATGGAAAAGTCTCAGTAATCTAGGTTTCCTCACGATGTTTTGCTTCACCATAGAAAGTGATAATGAATATCTGATAAGCACATCTTTTTGAAAAATTGCGTGCCGCATGATTTGAATCCAGAACGTCCCGTTAAATAGAGCAAAGTTCAAGCCATCTTTGCTTTTACATAAAATACAATCAGTAGGTATCTCAATTTCTTAAATGCATGAGTATTCACGTAAGCTCTCACGAGGTTTCTGGTGCTTCCACTTTATTAATTATCATTCGACGTCTATTCAAATTAACAATTGTCTGTATGATGCGTTTGAAAATCGATTTCGAATGTGTCGAGTGGGACATGAGCCCATTAGTCATTAAACATTATTAGATTGATGCGTTTACTAATTAATTCAGTCACTTTTAGATCCTAAAGTCTTCGTTAACAGGTGAACTGAACAGAAGTGTCAAATATTAAAATGACACTAATGAACATTACGTTGAATTACTTAAATATATTCCAGTACCGCAGCGCATTACATTTCTAGAAACTCTGAATTGATTTTCACTTCAAAATGTTAACAAAACCAAACAATTTAAATATTATAAGTTTCTACATGGCACATAAGTATATGATGAACCTGGTGGTCTGTAGCCGCGGGCGCGCCACACATCTGCGCAGCGTAGTGCAGCGGGTACCCGCCGTGCTGGTCCGGCGTGGCCGCGTCTGCGCCGGCCGCCAGCACCGCTCGCAGCGCCCCCACCTCGCCACATACTGAACAACCAACACCTTGTATGATTTCTGAATGATATATGTATGTGGGAAATTGAACTAGGTATACAAGAGAAAGACCTATTCCAGCCACAACATAATTTTAATTCGCACTGGTTTCTTGTGGATTGATTTACAATAAAATACATAAATTTCTGACTACCCTCCTACCTCAATCCCTACATGTGTTGTGGCTAAATACTATTATCTATTCATTAAGTAAATATCGTTATTACGATGAATAACCTAATATTCAGAATTTCGTCTGTAAAACTTTATTAACTACAAGGAAAAAGTAGTTATTATACATAACTGTAACAGTTAGACATAATATGGTATCGAGGACTTATTTGTACATTTTTCAGATATTGATCTATAAAACTGCAACTACATCACTTTTCTCTATTGTCAATAATTTCCGCAGCGTATGTGGTACAAGTATTTGTTTACACGGTGGGTAACATCATTGAACTTTTCATACGGTTCCCTAAGGTTGGAAATATTTGGTAGCCTATTTTCATGAAGGATTCTAATGGAAAAACATTTTTCAAATTGACCCAGTATTTTCGGTATCCATTCTCCTGAAACAAACAAACAGCCAATCTTTCTTTTTTATAATATTAGTATAGAAAATCCAATAGCAAATTTAACGGTTGTCTACATTATTTTAGGTGTCTAACATGCTACGAAAAATGACCACCCATTTCTTTTCAAGGTTTTCCAATCTTTTAAATCGTAGAATTAAAATTAAAGTATTATTAATTACCCTGTATAATTGGTACCTACCAATAGAGTTAAAATATATCTATTTACCATTTAGGTATACGTCTCGAGTTTAAAGTCATAGCTAGGCATAATTGAAACATTCTAATCGAATCCAAAACGTCCCAAAACAGAATACTGAATACATTATACAATTTATGCAACTATTAAACATACATTTATTCGTATTCATTAATTCCCTTTATTTTATTTCCCAACTAATAGTGGACCTGATAAAATCAGAGTTTCCGCTAAAACTGAGTCATCAGTAGTGAATAAATAGTGACCTTTGCCGGCCCAATTTCTTCGAAATGTTAGCTTTTAGATAAACGGTGTTAGCCAGTTCAAGGGCTCGGCCTTGCTGCCCGCTCAATAACTGACCAGACTGACGTTCGCTCGACCCCCATACTCTACCCCTAACAAGCCAAGAATTTACCGTACCCCGCAACGAAATACCATGTTGCGGCAAATTACATGGCCAATAAATCTACGGCATACAAAACATGATTTATGTACAGGTATTGTGACAGTTTTGTACGAATCTTGACATATTTTTAGATATATTACTCAATATAATGGATGTGAATAAGTGTATGTGTGTGATCGAAAACCTTATCAAGAACGATGATAATTTCAACTTAAAAGTATTGACATAAAGTATCGATTAAACATGATTTAATTTTCGGAAATGTATGTCGTGTAATTTTCGAAAATATTTACGAATTGACCAACATTTAGTATCGATTTAGTTGACCGTGCCGTGACCGTTGGATTTAGTTTGAATATTTTACAATACCTCTGTATGTATACGATACATCTAGCAAAACTCGGTCCACTGGGTAAATTATTAAAATGAAACAAAAGTAGCTTTGGAGAATGACAAGGTATAATTTTAGCCGACATCCGACAGATATACCTGTTATTTGAACTTTAGAATGACCTCATATGACACTTATCGATACAACTTTATCCTGTTTTCGAGCAATTTTAAGAGTTCTACTATAAATAGTTTTGTTACCAATAATTAAGGAACTATAAATACCTAGTAGGTAAATATAAATTTATAGTATAGATCGAATAAACGGAATATCGAAAATTTCATTATAAGAGAAGGATAAAGAAGATAGAGTTTCACAGGTTTGTAGACAAGCATGTTAGAAAAAATTGTTGTGAGAAAACCTATTGGTTTGAACATTGGTCTATCGAACGGTAGGTCCTAGGTTCAAATCCCGCGGCGCGCACCTCTAAAGTTATATGCGTATCTAAAGTTGATTATCACTTGCTACGATGAAGGAAAATATCCTGAATAAGCCTGCACTCCTGAGAGTTCGCCAAAAAGTTCTCGAAGGTCTGTGCAGTCTAATCAATAAACAGCACTTGCGACCATGATGGTCTATAACATGTACCCCTCAAATCGTAAGAGGAAACCCGAGACCAGTAGCAGGACAGTTACGGATTATAATGATGATGTTCGAGAAAGTAACCATAAAGCACTTAACACAACATAAATACTCGCTAATGAATGATATGAAGACCAACAAGTCCACAGGAATCGACATAAGTTTATTTGCCAGATAGGTTGATTGACACGAAGGGTGCCGTGAGGGAACTAATCGGTGGCGTGTTAGAGGGCGCTCAGATCGCGCCGTGCGGCGATACCACGATAACCGAACCACCGCCCGCGGAGTGACACCGCAGATAACTCATTCGGCAAGTCTAATGATCGACGATTGCTGCCGAGCTATTGCCTGATAAAACCAATTAAGTACTTGTATTAAATTTAATGCTAAGGAACCTTACCGCACTGGTGATATGGCTGTGTACATTATGCAAATTAATGAAATGCTAAAATGATTCTTTAAGGAAAACGTTTTTAGTGTGATAAACTTGCACACCTGAGTAAGATTGGCAAACGTTTATTATAAGAAAATAATGAAAAGAGTGTTCACTTTTTAAACATTTTAAAAATGCAATTACCCGGTGATAGCCTAGTGATATAAACATAGCACAGTGTTTTTTACCCCTAAAATCGGGCACGTCCATTTTTATCATAATAACATATAGAATTGTATATCACCACCGACAGTAAAACTTCCATCATACTCAGTAGACCAGTTTCGGAGATAACGTAAGTTGAAGTTCGAGTCCCGAAAACAAAAAAATATTTTTTTAATTAATTTCTTTTCAAACCTAACAAGCAAATTCGTGCATTTGTTCATATTTGATAGAGCTAAAATCAAACTTTTTATGGGGCTATTTAGAATTCCCTCAAATTTTATTCTCGGTATAGGATGGATTATTTTGGTATAGGATGCTTCGTGTGAATGTGATAAAAATTGGAATGTTCGAATTTAGAGGTAAAAACACTGTGCGTTGGTCTCTCGGGCTTGTGTTCAAATCCTGCCGCCCGCACCTCTAATTTTCAAAGTTATTTATGTGCGTATCAGAAAATGATCATAACTTGTTACAGCGAAGGTGTATGAAATCTTCCAATCCGTACTTGGCCAGCGTGGTAGACTACGGCCTGTTCCCCTCAAATTATGAGTAGACCCGAGCCCAGTAGTGGACCTTTATGGGAAGCAATGGTAATGATCATGAATCTATCTATAACACAATAAAATTCAAAGTGATTTTTTCTTTTCTCCCACTGGCTTAAGGTTGACTGGCGGTGAATGCTTTTAGCATTAAGTCTGCCTTTTATTCAATAATAAATCTTTATGGTTCAATAAAAAAAATATATTATTAAAAATATTTTTCCAACATTTTGATGAGGGGGCACTCTAATATCGAGATAGAGCACGACAATTTTTTGGAATTATAGGTCTGTCTGCCCGTCTGAACGCGCGACACGTGAAAACCTGTGGACAGATTACGATGAAACTTGGCAGAATTATTACTTATATTGCGGAGTAACATTTAGGATACTTTTTATCCCGAATAATACCGGGGTTTCCTTGGGGTACGGCATAAAAGTTTACGAGGGATATTTTAGTCCACTGTTAATAAAATAAACAGTCTATGTTAGTAAGCGAAGCTGTGGCTATAACTTGTTGTCACTCACATAGGGCCATCAGATCCTAAACTACTTATTTTTTTGTTTGTACTATGGTGATTAGACAATACATCATACATGAGTGTCTGACACTAGTATAGTAAATATGACGTATGAAATAATATTTTAACGTCCTCATTAGTGTTATACATAATGCCAATCGTACTCTATAATTATTACATTATATAGAGAAAGTCTACATGATATGAAGTTAATACTCTATTTTAGCGTTCAGTTGGCAACCCTACACCTTATCCTTCCATTTCTGTGTTCAAAAGGTATTTGAAGTTTGTCGTTATAAGGTCGTTGAAGGTTGAGAAGGTTGTCGAAGGAGGCTTATAAGCTTAATAAGTAGTTTATTAAGGAAACTACGAAACCCTGCATTTAGCGTGTCCTGACAAGTTCTTGGCAAGTTTATTATTAATGTTCTGCGTTGATGGATCGGTATAGTTATGAATACAAAGAGTTTGAACGGCATCTGACTGCCTCACGCGAATCTATATATTTGAAAAACCAACATTATCTCTGCTACATTTTGCACTTGGTGTCACACAGAGACGTCGGCGGCCGTTGCATTAAAACAAACATAAAATATAAAATAGATGACACTGTATCGGAGTATATGAGTTTGGAAAAGTTTTTTTTACTATAAATACCTTCTTTTGTTGAGTCTGTGAAAAGTGATCTACACTGCCCAAATATATGAATGAAAGTATCTTATAATCAATTCCGTCTGATAACTAAGTTCATCAAGGTTTAATCTACTTTGGAGCCAAAGATAATGTCGGGGATCGTGTGATTACTTTCTGATTTTTAGTGTCATTTTAAGAGAGTACTCTTTTATCTATCCTTGTGCCATATTTTATTCAGATCCGTTCAGTAGTTTTTGCGTGAAAGAAGAACAAACATCCAATCATCTATCTTCACAAACTACGACATTAAAAATATTAGTAGAATTATTCACTTGATTCTAGAAGTTATTCTAATCTACTCACCCGTAGCCCAGTGTACAACGGTGTGATGCTCATCATCCTGAGCGTTGACGTCAGCGCCGGCGGCGAGGAGGGTCTGCACGAGAGGGACGTTGCCGTGGACGACAGCCAGGTGCAACGGCGTGAGACCATCGGCGTCTCGGGCGTCCGCGAGAGCTGGTGCAGCCATCAACACGCGGTCGGCGCACGCCGCGCGCGCTGCCTGCGATGCGCCTGCGCCACTCGATGCGCAATAGTGTAACGCGCAACGTAACCCGCGGTCACGCACTCGCACCGACGCTGGCTGCCGAAAACTTGTATTAAACACCAATAAAAAAGCATTTATAGCGCGAAAATCATTCCATACCCATTTCCCACTTTCCTGAAATCCAAAAAAATTAAGACTCCACAAATTAAGGATTAATTTTTACCAAGACTTGGTATAAAATGTTATGAACCCGTAATTCCGCAAGAAATAGCACAGTACAAGAATATGCATAATAATTAAATGACGTGAGTTCTAATTGTAGTAATAATAAGAAGTTAGAGCTTTATTCAAATCTCTAGAAACGCAACCGGTATGCTATCCAGACGTTAGCGGTGTGGAAAGTTTGCAATTGTGGGCCAATTCAAACTATTGATTGAGTTCTATAGTATTTTACCCGCTCGGTAATCTCACTACACGCTCTGATATATTTCCGTGAAAACTTTCAGACCGATAAGTTGTGTCGTCTCACGCTAACATTGGCGGACTTTATAAGTAAAAAGAAGGTATCTATTAACATTGGACGATAAGACTGCCTTAAGGTTAAATGTGGCTATTGTTAAGTTCGGTTCGTTGACCGAGTAGCAGACGGTTTCATTTAGCATATTGATTTCTTTACGAGGGAAGTTGGTAAAAATATTGGCAGAAACATTTAAGCGCAGTTTTGCGAGTTGTTTACAAGGCGATGGCTGGGCTCTCGGCTCTCGGCGTAACATCGCGTGCTCGGCCAAAGTGCTGAAAACAACGCTTTTCATTTCATACTTCCACACTATTATCGTTATGGCATGGCTTGTGGTTTTAGATTGGAATATACAATTCTTTTTCGCATGAATGGTGATTAAAAACTATAATTTTCATGAAAATGTCTTGAACAAAATTGGGAGGTTACTCTGTTGATGGCTAAAGACTTGTATCAGAGAAACAAGTGAGTGTCAGAAAATAAAGTGGACGAAGGAAAATGTAGTGCAGACATTGAAATTCATCGACAGAAAACTCACGTCCTTATTGAGTGAATCGACGACCCCCTTATAATCGGCCTGTTGACAAGCGTACATAAGGGGCGTACAACCCTGGGGCAGCGGTACATTCACATCGCCCTTCTTCGGTCCGTCTGCCTTCTCACGTTTGATCTTGGAGCTCTTGTCGAGGAGGTCGCCCTTGCGCCTGTCCTTAGGTTTTTTGAGGATGCTCGGGATGGGTTCTCCCCGGCTGCTGGTGGCGCGCTTTTCCATAACAAATGTAGGGTTATAGCGGCGTGCGTGCCATGTGTGAGTCGTGAGGGCGCTGACGAGCGGGCGCGGAGGGCGCGAGGCTCCGACTGGCGCTGGACTGGCCGCGGGCGCCCACTGCCCGCTGCCCGCTCGGACAGAGGTGGTGCTCGGCGGCCGCACACCCTCACGCAACGCCCTACCGTCCTGCCGCCCTGCCGCCCTGCCGCTCCTAATCTCGCTTATTGCACTAAACCAGGTCATCGTCTCGTGGATCAAGACTCGGTTGCTTAATGTGTTACGAACGACGTAATTGACACTATTGGCAGTCGTACCAACCTTGTATGAAAAGGTGACCTAGTTCATAATATCCAATCAACTAATGAATACGCAGCATAAGATTTTTATGATGTTAATAGACAAATCAAGCAAAGAATAATTATGGTAACGAAAGTTATATAAATAATTCTTAATTTATCTAGCTTGGGTACCCTGACTAATTGCGACTAATTAAGAAGTAAAGAGCCCTGCACAGTATAAAGGTTAATATTCCGTTGCTAAATGATAGGTAAGTAAAATTCGAAGGTATATGTATTTTTATCTTAAATCATTTTTAAATGTGTATTTTGCAGTTCCAAATCATCCATTGATAAAGTTATTGTTACTCTGTGACTGATAATATCCTACTAAAATTTAAGTTTGATTTAGGAGGAAAATAGTAAAAACAGGTTTTGGTCTAAGTTACCACAGAAATGTTAGGATTAAGAAGTACGTCAGCTGGAACTAATTACGTAAACGTAATATTAAAATAGTTTAGCGTTTTTTGTTCAATAAATCACCCATAAAACTATCTAAATATGTATCAATTCAATGAATAGAAATGGCTGCGTTTACTGTTACATAATAAAAATGTATATTTAGTATTTTTTACTCTGCTTTTAAGGGTTTTGTAATATTATTTGTCGCAGCAACCATTTTACATAATACAAGTGCTTTAGGGGTCCATTTGCGTACCTTACCCACTCTCCCCAATCATGAGCCTTCAATATAGCGTTACGCTTAAAAAATAAAGATACCCCAAAGTGTCCCTTGATAGTCATAAGCAGAGTACATTCACGACCTCAATACAAAATGTGCATAAACCGTACATATAACAAACAATTTGCCGCTGCCTATTTTCCTTTTGACAAACGGTTACTAAATAACATAACAAAAACCTTGAGGTGCTCAAGAACATGCTAATAGTTGACCTTACATTATTCTATCTGCGCCAAGGTCAACCAAACTTGATGGTGAGTCGAACTTTACTGGAGCAGTTATTACAGTTATTAGGTTGCCATTATGTTGGTAGTCTCGTGAAGTTATATGCAGGGCGTGATGCGTGACGTCATCCCAGCACGCCACCACCCCGATGGTAATCACACCTCCATGACTTACTGCCACTACACTTAGAAAAGTATTCCCGCATGTTCGCTTCGTAAACTTCGCAAACTACTTAAGTAGATAATTCGAAACTTGTACTTTACGCACACAAGATACAATGTATTCAGTAGAGCTAGTTTACCTGCTATTATTTAGTTACTGTCCATATATTTCTTTTGTAGGCGTTTTTACCACTGAAATCCTTAATGTGTTGACCAATTTTAACTGTATATTTTTGGATGGGTAATTTTTACTATTGGCATCGCTGGGTGGGATGATGTTGATTTTTATTTTTTTATTATTATTTATAACCTGCTTGAATAGATTTGTATAGATAATTTTTAGATCATATACACCATATTTCATGTAATTATTTAGTAAGGTGGTGGAGTCATATTTCATGTAATTATTTGTAATTATAATTATTAATAATTTGATGGTACATCATGTCATTATTTTGTATGGTCGTAAAGTCGTCCGTGAAATGTTTTGTGTCTCGGTAGCATTGTCGAAGAGTCCGTCATTTTCTTTTCCCCATTTTCTAGATATGCTCATTCCGATTCTTCTTCTTTCGACCATCGTGAAGCAGTACTTTATTGAGGTAGTTGATGTCCGTTCCTCATCGGTGCTGGTTTGCGCCATTGCTTCAACGATAAACTGCTACTCGGCTCCCGTCGTTCTGTTTCCCGCGCTTACAAATATTTCAGATGGAAGGTCTACCACTTCTTTCTTGACTATCGTGGCCGGCAAAACATTGGTGCCATTAATAATGTGGCTTATATCTCATGTGATCATTTACCATCATATTTCCCGTATAATAATTTGCCTATTTAGGTCACAAAAAAGTTTAAAGTATTGATAGATTAGTTAAAAATATAAAGATAACATTCGTTATTAGTCAAGTTAAAACAAACAAAACAGCCCTCTATAAAAGTAAAACAATCTCAGTTCATTTCCTTTAGATCTGATGAGGGGGTGACCCACTACCCTCGATTTACGATTGGTTACGAAAAAAGCATCCGGACGAATTTGAATATTCCAACCTCAAAGATTAAATTTAGTCTACGCGATAAAATTCTTTTTCCATTTAAATGTTTTTTTTTATGGATATTATCTGAATAATGATATCGAATTTAGCATTGTAGATACTAGTAATTAATAAATATAAGTAAATGTTTACACACTCACACTGGGATTCCCTATGACGCTGTTGGCATGAATAACACAAATAGATCACAATAGAAAATCAATGACCCGGGAATATATCTTTAGCTGGAAATAAATATCTGCTACAGACAGAAATTTCCGTAGATTAGGTAGATGTTTAATTGATAGAGTATACAGTCAACCACAAGATTTCTTAACAAATTATATGGACAACCAAACCTTTGCTAAGATTATAGATCTCTCAGTTAAAGAATTTTTAAGACATACTTGATCGCCATTATTTACAAAAAAGATGTTTTCCTTATCATTAATATTATATCCTAAAGTAATTACAATTTCGCAGCTTAAAGCTTTGATTAAAACAAACGTTGAGTAACAAAGCAATTTGTTATAATCATCGATAAGATTCTAACACACATTTCTTATTAGAAACACTGGTGAAGCATGTGAGCGTGAGGTAATTATATTAACTATAAATTAAACGAAATTATAAGCAAACTAGGCCGTGCGCCGACCCAGTTTTTGAATCACGATATTTGCGTTTTTCGACGAGTGCAGCCAAGATATTAACGTAGAAATTTAATGCGTAAGGGCGCATGAGACAAAGAAATTACTTCTCGGCTTAAAAACGAAAATACTGTCCAGATAATTGAAAGAGTCGATCAAGCGAATTTAATGAGCCCAAACATAACCAAATATATAGATAATTTTTCATATTTTCACTTTCTACCATTATGCTCGATCATTCCATCCTCCGTCCGAATTAATTGCATGACATATAAGTATTTCAAATATCTTGCAAATGTTGTGACATCTTGTTGTCAAAAGATATAACAGCAACAAGTAAGCTACAAGATATATAAAATAAATAGAAATCAAATTTGATGTGAAAATTATAGTAATACATTGTCATAGAATCAGTAGCATAAGAAGAAAATCCACCTCAATGTTTTTAAATTATAGCAGCCTTCAGAAGGATCTAACACGTTCGCTGCGAGGCAAATTTTCATGTACTTCCATACCGTGCGATACCGTATCAATTCGGCCTGATAGTGGAACGTTTTCTAGTGCGAGCCAGGCAGTTATGACCTGGTGCCGTTTTCCTGTAAAAAACTCGAATAAAATCATGGAATTTAATGTTAAGTTATTATTTTTTTGTACTGTCTTGTATTTCATTAATATACTTATCTAACCTCAGCTTAGCCTGGGGATCCGACGTTTAGAAGAGTTTTATTTTCAGGGTAGAAACTACCAGGCTTCTCATGCCCAGGACTGAACTAGACGAAAAAATGCCAGGTAAGCCCGACCTGGTAACGCACTATACATTTGATTGATTTGTAACATTACAGTGTTAAAATAAGTTAATTATTATCGATTTTTAATTAAAAATATTTTAAAAATAAAACAGAAAAAAATCAAATCAATCACGTCTCGATATTTAATAACCGAAAGAAAATCATAACACAGCTAAAACGCTTTAAGGGTTTCAAGGCACTTGCGCAAATGACATCTGCTCGATAGAATGTAATATCCATATGTTATAATTAAATATAATGGACTAGACCGTGTTTCTGCTTACGTTCTTCTTTTTAAAAGCTTCATCGCTATTTTGGGAGTCCGTGGT
>DWJZ01002991.1:0-18023 GCA_018249125.1 Asbolis capucinus
TAGGTTATAATAAAAGTTTCAAAATACTATTTTGGAATTCTCGGACTTTTATGTTAATTTGTTAGTAATATTTTGATCCAACATTTTTTACTCGTCAGTTAAAAAATTTTCTTAATAATCAAAATAAAAATTATGTTAAAAATTACCTTTTCGCAGAACAAATCAGATGATGCAAATATAGAAAAAGAAGAAAGTGAAAAAGAACTAACAGAAGATAACTTAAACACTTCAGATATAACATGTAGAGGTGTGGCCAATGATATACTAATTGCATTCCGAGGGATGCAGAATGATGCCTTTGGATTAGACAACAGGAAGCATGGGCAAATAGGGAGATTGGTCACTCAGAAACTAAGTCAATTAAAAACTCTAGAAGCTGCAAGAGTTTCAATGAAAATAATGGAAGTGTTACTTCTCTATGACCAAAACAATCCTATGAATCCTAATAATATAACTTCTTATTTATGACAAATTGTCTTGTCTATGATACTCATATTATTTGTCTTCTACACTCTGCATTTCGTTTTTTTATGAACCTGAATATTTGTGAGGAGATGAGTGTGAAATATGTTGAGTGGAATGTATGTGAGCCTTTGTGCCGAAAGTATATTTATATGACAAGGAGATTTTTTTAGTTAATTTTATTATTGAATTGATATATTTTAGTATGACATATTGAAGTCCGGTTGGTCTAGTTGTTAGTGAACTTGGCTGCTACACCGAAGGTTAGATTCCCACCCAGCTCAAATTTTTCTGTGATGAGCAGGAATGTTTGATCTGTGTGTCTCGGTGTGAATATATATACAAGTATGTATTAAAAAAGATATGTATATGTATGTTTATCAGTTGTCTGATCATAATGGTGCAAGCTGATGCTTAGTTCGGGGTCAGAAGGCCGTGTGTTTTCCAAAGATATTTTTATATTATTGACAGATCTAAATTCATATTTTTCATCAAAAAAATACGAAATCTCTTGTTTGTTGCATACAGTGTATAAAATTTGTTTACCAATTAATCACTGATATATTCCCTATGGACAACGAAAACCACTTGGAATCTCCTGGCTAATTGTTTATTTATTAGAAATAGTTTATGTAATAAATATTTATCTAGTCATATATATAGATATAATTAATATATATTTTTAAGGAATTACGTGTGAATGTATGCTACAGGGTGCACCAGTTTGGTTTTAACCCATATATAGCCTACTATTGAGTAAGTACTTGTGATTGAGGAAGCCTAAAGAATGCTCCACCACAATGCTAAAGTTAAGGAGGAGTATCTAACGATCGCAATCGGGACCAACTGCTTTACGTGCCCTCTGAAGCACGGAAGAGTGCATGAAATTTTTGCCATTACTAATCATTCATTCTACTGACCGCGCCCGTTGTTGGTTAATTTTTTCGATCACTTACGATCGCCACAAACCATCAGGTTATGAATGCCTTATTGCAATTCTTACATACCACGTTCCAAATAAATTAATTTGAATTTACCTAGTTGCCAGTTCTGTTCATTGTTCTGTTGTAATAAAATAATAAACACTAAGCTATGATGTTTTAATTCCATAAAGTGTCTAAAGTAGATTCAAAATATATCGAGAACGTAAAATGTAATACCATGATCAGAGTATTGTGGGATGTTCCTATCAGAGCAATCTTGTGGCGATGTGGTTATATCATGGACTAGGCAGGCGAAGGAGCAGATTGGTCACCCGATGGCAAGTTATCACTGCCACCCATGGACGTTAAAAAACCAGACTGAGAACTACTAACGCGTTATCTGGCACGAAGTAAGTGAAAAAACCACCCGGGTGTAAAAGAACGAATGGAAGGAATTTCAACATCGCATAATCCACTGGGGCCAATTAGGGCCTCAGGGGCACAAACAACATATCGCTTTAGGACGGGGGTCAGAAGAATGGAAACGATATATCGGACTTTGACGGGGGATTTCGAACCCCCGCCTCGATCACTATGACTCGTTAGATGGATGAACCTGGTATTAAAAACACTAAACTCTCAGGCAGTTTTATTGACGAAATAAAGAATAGTTTACTGGGGACCATTACAGATGAATAAAGACGTAGAAAAAACGTTAAATGTTAAAAAACATGTATAAAATAGTCCGCGGTTTCGCCTCGGTAGGTACGTTCATAAACAGTAGCCAGTCTGTGTGTGTGTGTGTGTGTAGCAAAGTGCTCACACACACACACACTAGCTACTGTTTATCAACGTACCTCTGCTCAAATTTCATCCAGATCGGTTTAGTAGTTTTTGCGTGAAGAAGTGACAAATCCATCCTCACAAATATTCGCATTTATCATAATAGTAGGACTTGTATTTTGAATGAAGCAAGTGTAATTATTATCAAATCTCCACAGCCGATTTCAACACAGTTTACCAGATTAAAAAAGTGAATGGAATTAGGAACCGTTCAGACAAAACATTAAAATCCACCGATTGTCCGTCAACTTCCCAACATTAGCTACTGCATACTTAACATTCACTGAAGAACAAAAGTAGTACTTTCTGCGAAAATTTAATTTAAAATTGATTAATAAAATATGCAATAATTAATGTATTGATAAAAAAATAATCATTAAAGTATTTTTAAAAAATAATTATACCTACATTTTATTTCATTTTACATTTCTTTTAATTTCTATTTTTATCATAAATATAAAGCATGTATTGTGAAACGCAGACAGTCGGCGAAGCAGCGTTTTTCAACCTAATGGGTGTAAACAGCCCCTTGCCGTCCGTGACTGCAATGTCAGCTGGTCCGAGCGAACGGACAACGGTAAATCTCGCGTTTGACGATCGAGTTTCGAGACGACTCAGTCGTAGTCGCGGCCTTAACCGCCATGGGTCGCTCGCTTCACTCCTTCACCGCGTATACGCGACCATTTGTAGTGAAAAACGTTCGACAAGCTACCACAGGATGCCCTTTCTCGAAACGCCAGCGTTCCCAAATCGCTCCCACCGCCGCGCTAAACGAGGAGATTTTCGCCAATGCGAAACCCTACTCGGAAGTTCCTGGTCCCAAACCGATCCCAATTTTAGGGAATACGTGGCGTATGGTGCCTGTAATTGGGCAGTTTGATATTTCTGAGTTCGCGAAAGTGACGAAAATGTTCATGGATAAGTACGGCAGGATAGTCCGTTTGGGGGGTCTGATTGGGCGTCCAGATCTGCTGTTTGTGTATGATGCTGATGAGATCGAGAGGATGTACAGGCGTGAAGGACCTACTCCTTTCAGACCAGCGATGCCGTGCCTCGTCAAGTACAAGTCTGAAGTGCGCAAGGATTTTTTCGGAGAGCTGCCTGGTGTTGTTGGAGTGTAAGTCGATATTATTATAGAATATTTTAATTTTATATAATTTATCGAATTTTACTTATACGTTTGTATTGCTTGTGGATCAGCAAATTTTAGGAGCGAATTGCAAGACTTTTTTTATTCTGGATATTTTTTTTATTCTCTATTGCAATTATAGAATATACAAGTTAGTTTACAATCGGATTATACATCAGCCAATTCTATGTTTTTTTAAACGCAACCTTTGAAACATTTTAGTAACATTTAACTTTTTGATGGGTCCAAAGGATTCGCGAAATTAGAAAAAAACAGGGTGGATCTTGCTTAATTTATAGAAGTAATTTTAGAAATATTTTGTGTCAGGCGTAAAATGATAGAAAAACATTATGAAATGTTATTTACTTTTCCTAAGTTGGATTTCCACGTGCGACATGCAATCTCGGATATCATTAGTCGCTATGGATTGGTATGCTACTTTCGCGTTTCTCTTTGCCGTACTCGTCTGGCGTAAGAAAAAAACTGTTTAACTGTGAGTTTAATGCAATAGGTTTCTCGACAGTTTTTCACGAGTTCACGGCTCAAAGGGTAAAATCGGACCGTATCGTAATACCTCGTGTTTTGACCGTCCTTCTGCCACAGGACTTTATCATCGCTCAGTGTCGTTAATGGTTCACAGCACAAAATTTGTGTACAAATTCTGTAGGGCAGCAGCTGAACTTTAATAGAAAGACACATGATTTTTTACAGAATAAATATTGATGTTGTTACTAACAAAATAAATGAAACAGCGATTCGGATTTCTTTGTGTCAGGTTGTCCTTTTTATTTCAACAATTTCAAAACTTCCATTTTATTTCACGTTAAAAACACTGTAGTGAAATTGTATAATCACGATGGTTTTTTTATAATTTGAAAATTTTCAAAGTTAAGAGTGCGCGCAGGACACAAGCCCAGGCCTGTTTGAGTTCCATAGGAGGAATCCTGGTACAATCTTCCTGATTTACTTAGTTAGATAAAAGCATTTTTAAATTACCCGGATGTCTCAGATGCTAATGTTTTTCTGACGTAGATATTTATGTATGGGTTTGTATGTATGTCCATTTCCTTGGCACGTTCTACGGCCCAAACGACTGGACGGATTTTGACATACTAAGAGATGTTGTCAAATTTGTCAGACCTGTGACAGTGGTATAGGCTATATACATTTTCAAAATGGCGTCCGCAAATAAAAAAGCGGGATATGTTTTTTTTCTTACCTTAGCAAAATGGGTATCAAATTATAGACCGTGAAAATACCATTTAAATATATGTATATATATATATATATATACTAACGTTTTAACATAAATCGTCAAAAAGCGTATTAACTATTTAGTGGTTATTTGTCGCAGCCGGGTTTCTTGTTTTTTAAATTATGTTACCTGTTTATTGCATTAACAAAACCTTTCTCGATATGTTGTATTTTCTAACATTTTTTAAATTGCAGCCTGTGAGAGGGGATGAAATAGGATGAAAAGATGCGTTACGTACGCAGGAATAACTAGTCTAATATAAGTAAGACTCTGACTGAATCCACACTATAATATTGTTTACAAATGCTGCGTCACGACTGCCTTGTATATTATTAGTCTGTGATGCAATCTCCTTAGGATTCTAAGAGTAAGGCGACGTAACTTTATTGACGAGCTGTATTGATTGATTGGATATTGTATTGCTATATAAGCCCTCATAGCTGGCTCGTGACGATCGTGAGTCAGGGTCTTGCGACGAATGTCTTTTCTGTTAGCATTCACACTAAACGCTACTTCAAAAATGTTTGGGAATGACGTTTGGTGCAAAATGTGTCTGTTTTTTGTATTTGGCGGACAATTTATACTGTAGGTGAAGGCATGGTAATATGAACACCTAAAGGAGTTTTGAAATAAATTAAAATATATTATTACTAGGTTAACTTTGATAAGTTCTTCTGGAAGGTAATTTATCATTACTTCTGACCCGAAGTGACTCAGCACATTTTGAACTTCAGACCTGTTAGTACTGTAGTGAGATCTATAACTTCTGATAATGAAAACATAGCAGCAAGTGCTAACATGCGTGACAATGGTGGTGTGTGAATTATATTTAACACTTGACACCAATGTTAGCTAATGACATAACTACTTCATACAAGGGGCTCGTAGTTAGGGTTGCCACTCGTACTTTATTACGTATTGTACGTTACTTCGGGCAATTGTACTTTATACTTTATGAGTAGAATAAAGTACGAAAATACTTATTTCGCTTAATTTTCTGTGGGCTTACAAAACTTTAGTCGTAAGCATTTTTTCGTAAAATGAAACCTTATCGATCGATAACGATAGATTACAAGCCACACTCAAACGCTCTTAACTTATGTCTAATTACTATTAAGAATAACTATTTGCTTGTATTCAAATTCAGTGATAATAATTTGATAAAACTTGAAAAAAATATAATAAAATGTTTTTCAACATACTAATACAGAAAAAAAATTTTCACTATCTTCATCCTAAGTAGTTCTTTGTTACCTTAATTAACCAATGTACTTTATTTGCAAATAAAAAGGTGGCAACCCTATTCGTAGTCAATGTAGGTATGTAATGTAATGTACCTGTTATAATCATGCTCACTGGGAATTCCCGAAGGCTTTAAACGAGTAATGTTACTAATATTATAAATGCGAAAGTTTGTAAGGACGCTTTTATATTAGAGAAGTAGAGATTTTTAATTAAAAGATCTCAAAGCAAAATATACGTTGTCCATTAAATACCGACGATTTTTGTCCCACTTTTAACCGGTTTTAAATGACCGGTTTGGGTTGGATAAATTTCTCTCGATTAGGTAAAATGTACTTTATGATTATAGATTGAAAAACCACATTGAAAAGATGCATAGGAAATATTTGTCCTACTACCTATAGGCTTGTTACCATACATAAAAACTTGCTGGGATCAGCCGTGAAAGGACTCGGTGTGGTTCCGGCTTCAGAGTTCTTTTTTTTCTCGTGTGTGTGTTTGTTAACGAATTGTTATGTCCATGAACTTATCGGTGGTTCATCTGGAAGCCCACATGTTTGATTAAAGGTAGCCTGTGTATTGTTAATTTAAGGTAAACTGACATTTATCCATAGAGGTTCCATAGACAACGTTATTGTTATTACTTCATTTAGTTATGTAGACTATAAACTATTTCTGCCATTCATTTCATTTATATCCGTTTAGTAATCATCCATACATCCACTGTATCTGTCTATCCATAAATCTATCCTCATAAACTGTCAAACTCCATTTTTTACAACATTTTACAGTAGTAATAATTTTATTGTTAGATTTATGAGGCGAATTGATGATTATACGACATTTTTGTAGAAGGCTTAAAGGCATATTTCTACACATCAAAAGAGATTTTTTAAGGATTTCCTGCTCATCAAAAGAGGTTAGGTAAAATATGAAGTTTACCTACCTCGCTTGACTTCTCCTTTCTCAATCTTTAACTTCTTTTTATTATAGAACTACCTGATTGGGTAAGGAACTTGGAATAATTTGTCACATCAACTTGTTATTTAACAACCAAAAGCGATCGAGATAGATCGGCAACTCATGCTCCAATTCATCAGTAATACAACTTGTAAGGTGCTAACTGTAACACAAACAAGTGTTTGCTCTACGATGAATGGCGGTGGCGCATGACCCACTTGTGAAGCAGGCCGCAGCGAAAGCGTTACTTTGTGACGTGTTTGCTGTTTGCTCTCGTATACGGTAGGAAGTAAGGGCGAATACAGAAAGCGACTAGTTTTGGCCTGACTTTAACCTGTTAAAGGCGGACTGAGGATGAATCCATCCACAACACTGAGGAGGCTTATTGTATACACGACGCTCTAATAGGAGTTTGTCTTGGAGTTTCCATCTACGAGTTAGTGCTTATCCATTGTTTGACGAACCTTAATGGGTTTCGATAATTCGATATTTCGACCAACGATAATTCGTTGGGGAAGAAAGGACTTCGAATTGAGACTTTGAAAAAAGGAGCAAAGGGCATCCTCTGACCAGGTGGACCGGAAGAAGACAGCGGGTATTCGCTGGATTTAAAAGGTTCAGGACCAGTCAATGTGACGCAAATTATGAGAGGCCTATGTCCAACAATGGCCTGCTAAAAGCTGATGGACGGATGGAATGTTTATCGATACTGATTCAATGAAATGTCATTACCAAGTAAAACCCTGTAGATAATTCTAGGGTACGAAGTCCTCACATATTTATGTGACATTAAGAAGTCTAGACAGGTGATCATATTTATTTGCATGTACAACATGTTATGCCCTGCTAGGGCGTAACAAATTCAGGGAGCATTCAGCTATTCATACTGCAGTACAGCAAGACAATAACCTAAAATATATTAAAAACGCAATATTGATTGAATAAGATTCTATTTTGCAGCGTTCTCTACCTTCAGGTGCACCTGCGTGCAAATTTATTTGTTTTCATTTACTCCTTATCCATAGGTCGACTGGAAGAGATTGCCGCTAAGCGATAAGACCGCTCTTTGCATCTTATAAATATCTCTGTTAGTTATCTTTTTCTTTTTTTTGTGTACAAAAAAGCGTTATCTATCTATCTGAGAAGTAAAATACTGCTTAAAATTCATTAATTGAACGTAGGTTCATTATAGATAGGTAGTATGCGTTTAATTATTTCAAAGTACTGCGCTCATAAAGAAGTCATTGGCGGTTTTTGGTTCATTCTCGGTGTACATACTTATTTTATTACAAGCTTTTATTCAACTTGTAGTGTATGTTTGTATTTTAGTATATTAGTATAATTGTATATGTTATATTTGTTTAAATCTTGCAAGCTTAATTAGACCCACTTCCTCTTACACTACGGTGCTGAAATTTTACGTGCTGCTAGTTCGGATGACAATGCATTTTTACGATAAGCATGACCTGATACTACGTTCAGAATTGGCTCCAAACAAGGGAACTCTTCAACGGTTAACAATATCTTCATGAATTTTTATGTTTCTTTGTATCTATTAGAGCTTCATTGTTATGTTTTCAAATATTTTAATAAACCTTGTGTTAAATACTAATGAAAATATTAATTCTCAAACCAAACAAGTATTTTATTTCTTGTTAAAAAACTTATGTTGCCAACGCTAAGTATTTTACCTCCCTCGTAGCAGCGTGCGCCATCTCCAGCTCCTCGCGTAGATCCATCTCCAGCTCTCGGTTGGACTCCACCAACTGCTCGTGCACCTCCTGTAGCGCCTCCAGCTCTTGCACGTCCTGCTTCAGCTGTTCCACCTGGAACAGATTACAAAAGTTTGATGTATAAATTAACTAATTTTTGCCCGCGGCTTCACCCGCTTTATAAACATAAAAAGTAGCCTGTATTATTCCAGACCATAATCTATTCCTGTGCCCAATTTCAATCAAATCAGTAATGTTTGCATCAAGGAGTAACAAATATCCATTCAACCTCGTAAAACTCTCGCATTTATAATATAAAGAAGAACGAATAAAGGATTTTATGTTATTTCAGACGATAAAACATGCATATTCAGGAAGAAACATTGAAGGACATTGCGATACAAGATATGCTTCGAATTACCTACGAAACACTGAACAACGGGTACAGTAGAAGGTTCCAGGTCTCACCTGGTCCTCCAGCGCCATCTTCCGGTCAGCGAGCTGCTCGACCATCTCCTCAGCGCCGAGCGCGGCGTCCACCTGCTCCCGGAGGTCGGCTACCTGCCCCTCCAGCTCGTCCACCCGGTTCGACAGCTTCTCCTTGGTGCGGCTCAATTCGGCTATCTCTGACTTATATTGCTCTATATCCTGGAAATAGAGATATTTTTTGGATATTGAAATAATCATTATGAAAATAATAGATCTGTAATTTGCTGTCTGTACATAAAGACTGTTTTCACTGGTATATTTTAATAAACTTGGATTGTTATTTGGTGTTTGTTCTTGCAATCTGTACTGAAATACAAAACATATGTTAACTCAAATAATTTCATTTTCAGCCTCTACTGCAACACTCAGAATCGTTATTTATTACTTAAATGGCTTCTTAGTACAGTTTTTATTGTAGATATACTAAGAACTGTTTTAAGCAATTATTAACGCCTCTGAATACAGCAGTTAGTTTCACCGAGTCTTAGGCCAGTTATTTATTGTACATAATTTTTTGTTGTACAGTAAATCCGAGATTGCAAATTTAATGCAGTTACTAGTATCCAATAAAGGCATCCACTCCACACAACATACTTTATGCATCTTCTGCATCTCATGCTTGTCGTGCGCGGAGAGGTCCCGCAGCCGCACCAGCGTGTCCCGCAGCCGCACGTTCTGCTGCTGCAGCTGCCGCAGCTCGTAGCCCGTCGCCGCCGGCTGCTCGCTCGCTGCGTACGGGTGCTCTGTCATACGCCGCCGCTTTACACCACCCGCCGTGACCCCGCCCCCGAGACCGTGTGGCGTGTGTGTGTGTGTGTTTTACGTGTAGGTGTACGTGTGCGTACACGCACATTTGTGCGACCGTGTACGTATTCGTTCGCGTAAACTTTCACGTGTATATTCATGCGTACATGTTTGTAAGTAAGTGGTAGCATATATTTGTACATGTATTGTGAGAGTACGCGTTTATGTGTAAACGTCATGTGTACATGTGTGCTCGTACGTGTGTAGTATATGTACATATCCGGACATTTATACGAGTGCCATAGTGTGTGCGTACATGTATGTTTGTAAGCCTGCGCGGACGTGAATGTGTACGGATCCGTGAATGTATTTGCAATCGACGCGGTTAAGTTAGCGGGTTCTTTTTCATATTTACGTGTACGTGTCCGTGTTCTATATGATTTAAAAGTGAAACTACGTGCATGAACTTCACGTTCACAGTATTGTAGTCCCACTTCTAAAGAGAAAATAATGCTGTTTCCGTTATGAACATGGAATAATAAATAGTAGCAAAAATAACCAAACTACAAGAGTTCTGTTTGTGTGTGTACCCATTAAAGTCTCGGGAGGCTTTTTAGATTAAACACAAATACAAAACAAAAACAACAAAACATGCTTAAAGTTACAAACAAAAAAAAAACGGAAAACTAACTTAAAATTTGTGGAGAACTAGTAGACCTGGTTCATAGATACCCTGGATACAGCCTTGGGAGGAAGCGTGGAGCCCGATAGCCCACGCGTAAGATTCAGAAATTTGTAATACATGCGTATTATACATAAAACAATGAATGATGATACACTACACGATACAACCCATTTATAACTATCATGTATATTATTATGATATATAAAACAAAACTTCAAAAATAAATAAATATATTTACGTACATTTTCTTGGCGTGTATGTAACTCTACAAATACATTATAGAAAAATAAATAAATCACCATATATCAATATGTATTTTACGTTATTTATACTATAGTACAATTTAATACTTAGCAAGAAGGAAGACATATAATTAAGTATATGTTTTTTTATTTAAAAAAAAATTAGTTATTTGACTTGAATGATACAGAATACTAAATGATATAAAATATAAAAAAAATCATAAAAAAAACTGTTTTCGTGTCATAAAAAATAATATTTACATTTAATTGTTTTAGAACATGGCGCAAAATGGCGGAAATCTGTCATAAAAAGGAGACGGACATAGTTTTTTATCGTTTTAAAATTGCTCAAAAATTAATAATACATGCATATTAATAGTGAAGTATTGTGTTAATTAAAATCACACTTAATAAACCTCACTAACCGTCAAGAACTGGAGTTTCAGGAATTGTTTTACCTGCATTAACATATTATATAATCTATATTCAAGATGAATCAATTTTGAAACCAAAATTATTGACCGTTTTGGCACGGAACGGACTTCAATAAAGCTTGGAAAATAATAAAACAGGAAATATTATTGTAATATATGATAATAAAATAAAATATAACATTATAAAGAAATTAAATGAAAATAAATTAAATGTAAATCAGCAAGCGGCTTTAGTGTAAAGTGCGGAGCTTTCAGCAATAAAGAGGGAGCGTAGCATTTAAAAAAAACATCTCTATATTTATTTAAAGTGGGGATTCTTTTACAATTATCTAAATGATCCATTTAAGAACTATTAAACTCAGTGATATTTTTTGCTCGCGTGTATAATCTATCCAAATGATGTGTTCCTAATTACCCCACATAGTTTTCGTCATCTACGCCACATCCAAGCGCACTGTCACTAGTTCAGATCCCGTCACACACGTGCCCTGTTCCGAATCACCCCACATTTGTGTCCAACTCCTGTGCGCTATGTGCGCTGTCTGTAACTACCGCACATTCTTCGCACACTCTATGTCAAGTGAACAGTTCCAAAACACCCACGCTCTACTCGCTCGTTCTCTACTCTACACCAAGTCACCTATTTCTAGTTACACCATACTTGTCGTCCAACAGCTCCAGAGCTTATTATTAATCTTCCCACCTATCTACGCCGAGTGACCTGTTCGTAATTACCCCCCACTAGTCGTTCAAGAGTTTACAATCTCATCACCTATTGTACATCAAGGGGCCTGGTTCTAATTACTCCACACTTTTTCAACTCTGTATAAAACAGCCCTGCAGATCATGATCTGACACTCGTCATACCACACTTTTCACTAGTCTTGACCCGAGTCACCCCATACTCACGTATATTCCCAGCGGCCTCCATCTCGGCCCGCATGAGCTGCAGGTCGAGCGTGGCCTCCTCCAGCTTGTCGCGGCACTGCTCCAGCTCGAGCTGCAGAGCCTCGGCACGCTCCTCGGCCATCTCGCGGTCGAGAGCAGCCATCTCGGCTGCCTCTTGCAGCTCTGCTGTCTCGTCGTTGTGCTGCTCGAGGGCCTCTTGGGCATCGCGAATCTGTTGTACAAATGGTTATGTCTCACTATCGATATCTGACCTTGAAAACTTGTACAAGGTGGAAGAACCTTCTATGCTAACTTCTTGCTTGGCGCGCTGCAGGTCCCTCTGCAGCTGGGCCTGGGACTCCATGATCTTGGCTTTGAACTCGTTGGCCTGGTCCAGCTGCAGCCGCAGCCGCTCTAGCTCGCGCAGCTTCTCTCGGTCCTCGGCGCGGCGCACCTTCAGGGTTTCCAGCTTCTCCTTCAGGTCTTCCACTTCCGTCTTCAGGTTGGCGATCTGGCAACAATGTAACGTACGTTGCATATCACGACTCTAAGACAAGTTATAGAAGCTGATAAAACTTCATACACTACTAATTTCGAACCCCGGCTTCGCCTGCGTGTATGTACGTTGATAAAAAAGCGCCTGTGTGATTATCTATATCTTTGCGAATTTTCATTCAAATCCATTCAATACTTTTTGCGTTAAAGAGGAACATACATCCATTCATTCATCCTCACACACTTTCGCATTTATAATAGCACTAACTTTTTTCCGCGACTACGTACGCATGGTGCAACCCCCCTCTTCACCCCCCTCAGTTAATATCACATGTAGTGCAAGAATACAAAGTGTTATTTCTTCGATAATAAAAAGTTTCCAACCCCTATTTCAACCCCTTCAAGCCTTTTTCGGGAAAAAACTTAGCTATTTTTCCGCAAGTTCTATTCTACCTCTACACCAATTAACATCAAAACCGGTTCAGTAGTTTAGACATGAAAAATTAACAGGCAGAGTTTCTTTGGCATTTTATGTGTGTATTCGTAAGCAAACTAGTTACTTAATATTCCTTTTTAATTACAGCACATACCTCCTGTTGAGCCTGCATGTTGGCCAGTTTATCCTCAGCCGAAGATCCGATCTGAGGAGACGTTATGCTCTGCCCCGGCGTGAACTGAGGCGTCAGGGTCTCCACGAAGCCCGTCTGTAAATAACATTTCCAAATATCCCTTAAAAGAGAATCTATACAAAACGTCACCGTATTGAAGTTTGATAGCCTATGATCAACAGGGCTAATGGCTTCAAAATGGCAAAAGAATTTTTCAAATCAGCCCAGTAGTTTCGGAGCCCTTAGTCCTCAAACAGCAATCAAATCTTTCCTCTTTATAATATTAGTACATCTTAATATAATATTAGTATATATATCGGAGAAAAATGGAACTAGCGCCATCTAGTCTGCCAGTTGAAAGACTATGAGCAGTCCAGTGCTGCCATTATTGTCATTCGTAGCCGTGTCGTATACATATATACTAGTCAAAACAAAATAAGGGCCACTACTTATTCTTAAGTATTTGGATTAATTTATGAACTTAAATGCATACTTAAGTGGCTGACATTTATGAGACATTAATCTTACTCGTACGTGTAGACAAATGCCATTGGAGTGTACAAAATTGTTTTAGTGGGTAGATTTTGTCATTTTTGTAACCACTCTATTTTGCCCTTATTTAATCTGGTCATCATACTCAGTCTCAACGTCTATTTAGTGGTGAATAGTTCAAATTTTGTGGAAACTAATGTGTAAATTTAAGTTTTGCAAACAATATGCAACGAACTCGACGACATATGGACTTGCCAACCGCAACTAGGGCTATAGCATTTATTCAAGTAGGTCATTCACAGCGTCTCTCAGCAGCTCGGATATTCCCGACGGGGGATCCAGAAGGCCTGGAATTGATTGCAAGATGCCTCTTGGAAAGTATCCAGAAGATGGGGTAGGTTAGTTAGAGCTACCACTGCACAAGAAGACCGCTACGTTCGCTTGACTGCGCGAAGGGAGCTTTGTATCACTCGCTCCTTACAAAATTGCTTGCGCCAAGCCACAGGAAGCCATGTTAGTGGCCAAACTATATTGGTTGGGACGTGAATGATTGGAGAACAGTGTTGTTTACTGATGCGAGTAAAGTGAATTTTTTTAGTGACGATCGTCGGATTAGGGCATGGAGAAAAGAAGGTGAAAGATTTTCAGACCCTTACATCCACGCAAGTGACAGATTTGGTGGACCCAATGTGTGGGGCGGCATCAGTATGTCGGGTAGTACTGAGTTTGTATTCCTTAACCCAGGCACGGTTCAGCGTTCAGCTCAGCGTTACATCGAGGAGGTTATCAGACCCCAAGTGATACCATTTGCACAGTGAATCGAAGGAAGGTTTAAGCTAATGCACGATAATGCACGCGCACACACAACAAGAGCTTATAGAGCGGCTTTAGAAGAGGCTGATATGCGGATGTTGCTGTGACCCGCGAACAGGCCAGGTCTAAACCCAATAGAACACGTGTAGGATCCACTCAAACGAAGCGTTCGCATTACAGATCGGCCAGTTCATAATGAGAGACAACTGATTGAGGTGTTAAAAACAAGCTGGGAGCAAATTCCTGAAGAAACTGTGCGACATCTGGTAGAAAGTATGCCTTCTAGAATTTAAGAATGTATTCGCAAGAGAGGTAGTATGAATGTATTCGCACACGATATTAAAAAAATTAAAAAAAACATACACAGTCCACAAATTTTTACAATTTTTTCTAGGTAATTCCTTTTTTCGATAAAAGGTAGGTAATTCCTTTTTTCGATAAAAAGGAGTATTCTGTAAAATAAAAAAAATATATATTTTTCTATTGATTTTGAATTAAATTTTAAGAAACGATAAATGTATTTAGCACCTAAATTCCATAAACAAATGAGAACATAAAAAAATACAGTGGCCCTTATTTTGTTTTGACTAGTAGGATAATATACAAATATTTAGTTATCTATACTATAGATATAAATTCTACAGCGTTATTTAATCTTTAGTATAGGCAGTTCATTAAACTTTTGCCTAGTATTGACGGATTCTCTATTGCATTGATTTTCCAACTTTCATATAATTTTTACGTTATTCGCAATACATTAATGTGAATCGAAACGTAATTTGTACACAAAAAACCTCCAATCCTCTCATACATTACATTACGATCCAATTTGTTACCAAAATAATGCTAACACTCCGCGTTTTGTGCTCGAAATTAATTGGTACATAGTCTCCAATTGATTAATGGTTTCGCGTTTGTAAAGTTTTGTATTCGGGTCGTGCGTAAATGTGTATGTAGGTAAAATTTACATTATGATCAGCAATATTAATATACATTATACATATAGATTTTACATACATTTTTTACATATAATAATTCTGGAATATACACATGGTGATGCTCTTTGTACATGGGAGATATTTCTGAGATTAATTTCTCCTAAATAATTTATAATAATTTCTCCCCAACAAGGAATAGAACCCGAAGCCATTAATATTCAAACTGTTGGTTGTCCACGACTAGACAGAAATTATGTTAAATGGTCTCTCATTATTAAAAGGTTAAGAACCACTGGTTTTAAGAACAAGGAGAAAGAAGAACGTAGAGAAGAAGTACCGTTACGTAGACGTACAACTTTCGATTAAATTTCTATCGATGTCGGTCTAATTCACATCTCGAGTACGACCATCGAAGGCCATGAAACTGGGCCGCATCGTTTGCTCGTAGATCAATTAATTATTGATCCTGAACGTATCGAGATTTTATGACCCGAATTATTTATATCAATTGCTATTTGTCACATTAATTGGCACTGCAGAGGAGCTGTCGATATGCGAAAGTTGAGATTTATGTTCTTTTGTAACTGGGTCAAGTGCTTAGTGTGGACTTGTCAACGTGATATTAAAATTTGACAGTGCTTTTAACTTTCGGTACAATTTTTATCCACGGAAGGATGGATTTTCTCTGTGTATTGTAAGCATTAAAAGGTAGGCTTTGAAGTTCCTTATTTCCTCATTGAGGCATTATTAGCATGCAATATTGAATTCTTTATAAATGGTGTAAAAAGCACCTTCCACTCAAAACAGAAAAGAGGTGTGTTAGCAGCTGGTCTATCATCGTGGTTAGTATTATTGGCGTCCCAACGATGCGAGACGCCAATCTCAAGAGCCCAACCCAGTGGCGTAGCTACCTTGGGTGGCACCCGGTGCGGAAGTTCGTGGTGTCACCCCATTCAAATTAAAAAGCATTTTTAATTTCTTCAATTAAATTTTCCTTTTATTAAATTTATTTTTAATGTTTGTACATTGCTCATTGTTGGGTGACAGGGCGGGTGTCACCCCAAAAAAGGTGACACCCGGTGCGGACCGTCCCTACCGCTCCCTTGCTACGCCACTGGCCCAACCTTAATTTCTAAGAAAGCAGTGATCAAAATTAAAATGTCTCTTTAAAGAGTTGGCAAAAAAGGTCATTGGCATAATCAATTGGTCTAGATAAACATGGCATTCGAACCTTTGAAATGATTGAGCATTATTGAAAGAGATACTTTATACATTAGTATCATGTATTATGAGCAATTTTTATATTTTTATCTTTCATTATTGCGATAATATTTTCAGAGAGAAAACGCTGCCAGTATCTTGTGTACAGCACCACACGGGCCTACCTTTTTACAGGCTTTTATTTAACGTATAGTGTATGTTTGTATATTTGTATGTTAGTATATTTGTTTATACTGTTGGGGTCAAATCTTGCAAGCTTAATTAGACCCACTTTCTCTTATACTGCGGAGCTGAAACTTTGTATACAAGTTGAGTTTCGATGACAATGTATTTTTATGATAAGCATGACGTGACACTACGTTTAGGATTGTCTCCAGACAAGGGAACTCGTCAACCGTTAAAAATACAGTTGTGAAATTTTGTATTTCCACAGTTGTAAAATTTGTATACGGATTTATTATTAAAGTTTGTGTTTTTAAATATTTTAATAAACCTTGTTATATTTATTTTAATTAGTATTTAGTTATATTTGTATATTTTTTATTTCCTTTTAATTATTACGACATCAGATTTAATTATTGCATTATAAAAAAAAATACATAAAAGGTACATATGTAAGAACCAGTTACCAAAAAAAATTAGTAATTATGACATAACTGTAACATAAAGAGATATTACATCCCGCGAAAACTGTAGGATATGACTTTGCTCTATTGTCAATAGTTTCCGCAGTGCACGCGATATAAGGTTTTTCTTCGGTATTATTTTCACACATTATCGTAGTTTTCATACAGACTTCTAAAGATTTCGAATATATTCTACGGTCTATGTTCATAAGGGCCAATGTAGAATTCTAATTGTAAAAGATTTTTTTAAATCGGCCTAATAGTATCGGATCCTATTCGCTAAAAACAAACAACCAAATAATATAAATAATTAAGTATTTTCAAGTAAAAAGTGAATAGGCTATTACTTTGCCATCTAAGATCACATCGCCACTTAACATCAGGAGGGATAGTGGTCAAGCATAAATTTATAAAAAATAAAAAATTAATATTTAAAAACTTTTTAAATAATAAATTACAGTAATCGTGAGTAACCCGTTAAAAAGTTTTTAAGAATGTTTACTGTCCACGATAATGAAAGTTTAAAATCAAAAAAAAATATATTAATACTTACGTGAATTGACTCTAAATAGGTAAATATATATTTGTTCCCGTGTCATGAGAATTATTTGTGTGTATTATTAGGTATGAAGGATTAGTATGAGGAAAAAAAGCGGTGATAGCCTAGTGGTTAAGAATTCGGCCTCCTACTCGGGGGTGCGGGTCAAACCCAGGGCGCGCACTTCTAACCTTTCGGAGTTATGTGCGTTTTAAGCATGTAAATGTCACTCGCTATAACGGTGAAGGAAAACATCGTGAGGAAACCTGCATGCCGGGGAGTTT
>DWJZ01002992.1:0-18022 GCA_018249125.1 Asbolis capucinus
TTGCGTCTTTATCTTTCTTTCTCGCATGTGGCTGCTACTTGCAGGCGCTGTTATACGCTGTCTATCGTCATTAATTGATACGACAAACAAACAAACACCGTTACTTATTATATCATGTTATTATCTTGAAAGTTTATCAGTTGTAATTTTCTCCTTCAAATGTCGGTATTTTTCCATAGTCTTATGAACGTCAAATATTTAAAATTTATCTCTGTTTAATAGGTACCACAATAAAGAAGGAGCGTACCAAGTTTCTTTTGTTATGAAAATGACGTGCATTGCTCCGTGTCCGTACAGAGTCATGAACATTTTTATTATTGGCTGACTATTGATAATAATATCATAACCAAATAAAACCAACAACGTCATACATATATACATTTATGTTATATATATATATATAGAAAAGTAATAACACATATATATATATATATATTTGTGTTATTACTTTTCTATTTTCAATAAATATTCCCACATATACCTCGTGGTCACGATTCGAAAAAGAATCTTGTCACAAAAACTTACACAAGTTTAATAGCTTAAGACTAGGTAAAATCTGTACTAAGACTGTGACGGGGTCAATTCTGTACGTTATAAATTTTTTTGAATGCAGTTAGGCTTTGTTATCGATATAGACATCAATATATTTTTTTGGATTTATTGTCTGTCTAATCGAAGTTTAAAACTCGATAATGGTTATAGGATATGTTTTATCCCAGTAGACGGCCTTGTTCCCGCAGGATAACAGGTTTAAATTAATACGGCATCTCCGAAACCACTGGAACGACTTAGATATAATTTAGCATGTTTGTAGCTTATTTAAGGACAACTAATATAGGTTACTTTTATCCCAGACAACCGCTTTCTTCCTGTGGGATAATAGGTTATAATTTATATGGTAACTCCTAAACTACTCTATGCACATTCAAGTCATGTTTGTACCTTATATGACGAAAAGGATTATTGGATAGTTTTCATCAAATTTTTTCCCGAAGCAAAGCGAAGGCAATTTTTAGTTTACAATGAAATCCAGATTGACAGCTGGCTCGTCAGATAGTCTACGACGTACGTGCTACGCTGCTACGGCGCTACGGCGCTACGTGGGGCCGTCGCTTCACCCGCCGAGTGTAGCTCACTGGTCTCAGCCGATCGTGATTCAGTCCGCGCGCGGCGCTCGTCCGGAGTAGACGGTAGGATAACACCTAAACCCTCTAGAAACTTTGTTCGACGACAGTGAAGACGACTCGCGTGTTTCACTCTGTGACTTTATAGACTTGACTGGGTTATCAATTTTAACTTCAGTTAGTGTTTGAGGAAGGAGGATTTTGGAGCAGAGGAAGGCATTTTCTGGCAAAGTTTGCTATTTAATTATCAAGTAAGTAGAGTTTTATATTTAAAAATCTTATGGGTTTTCCAATTTGAATGATATTTTTACTTATAAAAAGGTTTTTAATATAAGAATACATTTAATTGAGTGTATTAAACATGTTCCTTGTTCGTTTAACTTTTATTTTATGTTCAATCAAGATATCACGCCTGCTAGGAGATGAAACGTCTGAGAAAGCTAAAGCTAAAATAGATTTTTAAATTAAATATATCAAATATTTTAAAATATTTTCAATGATTGCGAATCAATGAGTAATTCACCGCACCGTTTCGATGTATCGTGTATCATTGTAGTTTATGAAAAAAAATCTGATACAGTATGCTAGCACATGTACTTCATGCATAACCGATGCTAGAAAAGTTGTACTCTTGATGGTGATGAAATTATAAATAAAGATATATATAGATTTAGTCAGTGAGTGTGCTGTAGATATGAAATACTTCAATGTGCCATGTCCTTCTTGTTGGACTATGCCGCTAGTTAGATCTTGATGATAACAGTGCATGTTAAAATTGTAACTGTTTGGCTTTCATCTTCCTTGTAAATATTTATGATATATAGTTCGTTTACAACAATCAAACTGTCAGGCTATTTGGACTAATAAGATTTACATTACAAGAAGGAAAGAGACCACAGGAAAAAAAGTTTTGTGGTAATATTCTTCGCAGTAAAAAACTCACAGAGTATTGACTAAAATACCTATAGTGTCTGGCCAGTGAGTCTAGTTGAGGAGACTAAGACTGTGGCGTTCAGTGCCACCTCCGAGCCCTTTAGCGGATGATGTATGAAGCAGGAAAGAAAGAATAAAAATATTTCGTCGTACAACAAAAACACAGAACAACATTAAAAAAATATGTATGTGAACACGCTGCATATCGATAAATCGGTTTGTGCACAGCGTAATCGATGTTGAGTGTATCAACATTGTATCATGTGGAAGACAATCAGGAACATTCTGTTACCATGCGTGACGTGGACATTTATCATTTATTATATAATCGCTATTTATGTAGTAGCTTTAATAAGGTCATAGTCGAAGTCAAATCATTTATTCCATTTAGGTACTTACAATACACTTCTGAACTTCATTTTTTAGAATCTACCACCGTTTGAGAAAAGTGCTGTAATAATGAGGAGAAAAAACGGCGAAATATGTTCTCAATTTATTATGAACACTTATTTTAAAATTTGCATTCCTGGTCGATGTGATCGACTTGTTTCTAAATGTAAGACATTATATAACCACATTTTGGCAAATAATATAAAAAAAATCGTTCAATCCAAATTACGAAAAACTGACGTTAAAATAATGGGAATAGTCAATATTATTTTATGTTTCCATTTCCTTTGTAGCGACGAGAGAGTTGCCTAATTTAGGATAGAGTTTCTTATTTGACAAGGTTTCATTTTTGATCTAAAACAATGAATTTTCAATACCAATAAATTCCCTACAAAATGATGTCAAACAAAATTGATGTTAACTCAAATTGAGATAAATAAAATGTTATTTATCATTTTTAGAAAAAGAAAACACACAATTATTTGTATTACGACATCGGGAGAGTGGAGTACGGCTGGGGGCGCAGGCTCCGGGGAGGGGAGCTCCCTCGCCAAGAAAAATAAGTTATGTAACTGAAATGGATGATAATTTTGATTACGTAAGTAAGGGTGCCTATTGACGCAGAAAAGGATAGGGCTCCGGCGACATCTACCGTTGACTCTGATTATTACTGTCGTCACTTCTTCCTGATATTATTATCAATCAGTATCTCGTTGCAACTCTTAGGGCTTCTACGAGGGTATGCAATCAATCGATGTGGAGGCCACTTCGAGATACTTTAATGCTATGTGGTAGTCTCCGTGGACGCCACACCGTCTATAAATTTACTGGGTCACTTTGGTGGAATTTGAAGAAATGGTTTAATTAGTTACGCTATGAAAATTGCAACATAATTAAAAATGAAGCAGGAGGTAACTTGAACTCCTAAACACTAAAACGATCTTGATGCAATTAAATAGAGAGATAGACAAAAGCTTTAAGACAGACATACCTGACAACGTTGTATCGCAAAAATGAGTAGGTTGAAATAGAGAATATAGTTCATATGAAAGTTCATCGTAGTCCAAGACAAAGTTATATTATTTATGTTCTTAAATGCGAAGACGAAAACTTTTCCGTAGTGACGATGTAAAGCTATAAAACCGTTGGGTAATCGTTAAATAGGTAGATTCAATGACTGGGCCCCGATCTCCTCTTACCACGTGAGTACGGGCCATAGCCCACCACGCTGGCCAAGTGCAAACTGGTAGACTTCACACACCTTCGAGAACTATATGGGGAACTCAGGATTGCAGGTTTCGTCACGACGGATTTCATCACCAAATTAAGCACGTTCTGTCACACACCTCGGACGCGTAAGCTGTGCCACGATCTTGCTGCATCGGTGTAACCTCAGAAGCATGATATGGGGTCCTTCAAGAAGCGGTCCATCAGTCCATCACTTCCTTCTTGGCCGGCCACGCGTCACTTATCATCAGGTGACCTGTCTCCTCGATTATTTGCTCTAGGTATAAAAAAAACCATCACATTGAAAATTACAAGTGCGCGGCGCAGGATGAACTCGAGACCATTTGAGAGACCGACGTGTGCCGACCACTGTGCTCTGACTGCTACACAAACAAGTCTGCATATCCGAGATAATTATAATGCTCCAGTAACAATGTTACAACTTGTTATCAAGTTTTGAATCCCAGCCTACAGCGGACTGTGAGCAGATTTTATACGCGTGTCCCGTGTTCGCTTTGAAATGTTACAAAGTTTCTCAATATGCGGAAGTTGTTTGTTTATTTTAGAAATTATATTTTTTTATTTGCTATACGAATCATACGATAACGTCACCAGTGAAATTTAAGCAAACAATTGTTATTTCGTAGTAGGATACTACATCATTTTGAATGACAATCTTCTGAACTAAAGTGTGTTGTGTGTGACCGACTTATCATTTAAAAACAAATATCTGATATTCAGTCAGGTGTCTGAAGGTTTTCCTGTGGATATATAATAAGGAATGTATGAAACAATATCTCTAAGAAGATACCTATTAATATTTTTACAAATGAATCATAAGATGTATATGTTTTGCATGTGCACCATATTGTTATTTTTATCTTTCCAGTTTATTTCCATTCTAAATTAGAATCTTGTCAAACAGGTTCTGTAGATATAATTAAAATGCTAACAATCTGCTCATTTCGTTATATAATAAAATTATTATGGTATCTTTAATCACTCGTTGCGAATCCACTATACCACGCTGCTCCAGTGTAAGTGACAGTTAGGCAGGAGTTAGCTAACCTTTTGATGATAATATACATAAAGTATTTGAACACTTTCATGTTTTGTAATAATTATTTTCGTAATAAACTAATTTTATTGAATTATTATATCAGATGACGTATAAGTAAAAATGTTGACGCATAAATATATAAGAATTCGATGTCGAGAACAAACATACAAAGCGAAAAATAAATCAATAAACATTCGCACTTATTAAGCTGCCAGTATTACCTGTGTCGTGGGCGGTGGGCATAAAAGAAACCTATGTACTTATATTATAAATGAGAAAGTTTGTGACGCTACATGGATGGATGAAAGTTTTTCACTCGTTCACACAAACACGACTGAACGGATCTGCATGAAATTTGGCACAGAGATAATTATAGTCTGTAATAACACGTAGGCTAGAAGCTTTTGTTAAACTTGTATGTTAGTATGTTTGTTTGTTACGGGTCAAATCTTGCAAGCTCAATTAGATCCGCAATATCGTACACTGTGGAGCTAACTACAATTTTGCGTAAAATTTTCATCCTGATAACGATGCATTTTTATGCAGCATAAGTTGATACTACGTTCAGGATTGGCTCCAGACAAGGAAACTCCTCAATGGTTAACAATACTTTACAATACTTAGTTTCTTTGTATTATAGATCTATAATTTAAGCTTGTGTTTTTAATATTTTAATAAGCCTTATGTACATATAAGTTAACGCTTGATTGCTATCTCACCTGATGGCAACTGGCGATGTACATGGTCGTAGATGGCAAAGCGCATTGACTCGGAAGCAGCCTATTCACGCTTGTCTTGAAGACACCTACACTATATTCAAGGGGAAACACAGACGTTGCTAATTTATTCCTAACATTTCCTTGGTCCCTCGAACGGGAGGTCCTGGGTTCGATTCCTGCGCGTACCCAAATTATTTAAAATTAATCAAAATTAATGTTGTTAGTGAATCTGACTGCTACGCCAAAGGTCGTGGGTTCGATTCCCACCCAGTTCAATTTTTTCTGTGATGAGCAGGAATGTTTGTTCTGTGTCTGTGTCTGGATAGTTTGTGAGTTGCAATTTTAATAACAGAGACTGACGAATAGGCTTACGGCCCACCTGATGGGAAGTGGTCACCGTCACCTTTGGACACGTGCAACATCTAGAGCTGCAAGTACATTGCCGACCTTGAAGGAAAGAAGTTAGAGAGCTCCATATCATACCGCCGAGGAAATACTTCAGAAGGTTGTTCCATAGTTCGTAAAAAGAAGACGACTGCCATGAATTGAGCTAACCCTACCCTCTCCTGACACGCACGGGGGTTCTGTCATATATTATTGGAGGTACGGAACCCTAATAAGTGCCTGTACTACGGAAGACTCGGGCCCGCGGCGGCCATGTGATCCACATTAATTGGCAATGTTCCTTCCTAACTTTTAATTTGTAAGAGAATATGTTGAGAGATCAAAAACAAACCTGTTACCATTTTTACGTTGTTAATAATATTTATAGACATGTATTTTTTACAGTAATAACGAACAAACAATCAAATAAAACCAAAGGGAATGTGCTGTAGGTAAAATAAGTAAACAAATAACACTCTTGATTACATAATTAAAATTATATATATATGTGTATTGATAATTCAGAAAATTTTAGAATGTTAGTAATTCCAAAATGCCTCATTCGTGCTTGAGCATGAATAAGTTTTCATCACGGCTTGTTACGAGCGCCAACTGACGCGGTATAGGAGGATGGGCGACCGCTACTGGCAATATCTTAATGAACATTTCCGTGCTTCAGAGGACACGTAATGCCGGTTTCGGTTGCTAATATTTGATAGCAATTATTAAGCCATGTTTGGGGCCTGCGGGTAGCATAGACTCAGTAGTAGCTCATCAATAGGCTGAAGCCATATGGCTCAATAGCTCGAAGGTGAGGATGCCAGTATGTACTATACTGGATAGACGACTGACCGACGAGTTTTCAAGACGAGATTGTCTGGTCTGATTTTCGTACCAAGAGATTCTCAATATTTTCTTCCAGCACCATATCTGGTTTCATCGCATTGAGTAGAGAAAGAACTCCTTGGGAGGTTTTTTCCGCTTCTGCTTCAAAGACTACTCATCATATAGCATATAGATTCCAGAAGTATTTATAAAAAGCGACTGAGATAATATTTTTTAAATTATAATTTATGTAGTCGATCGTATACAAAGATATGTAAGATATGTATATAGATTGCTAATTTAATACTCAAATAGCTAATTAGTACGTCCTCAGAGACTGGAGAGTCGATTCTAATTGTACCCTAGTGGATATACTGTTCGTGCAGATGGGCAACACCCGTCCTTTCGGGTTCCATTCCCGCGTAACTGGATACTGCGGCTTGTGCCTAACTAACCGAGCTACGAGCAAACACGTAGTCCGATTTAACAAGAATAACACATTTGATTGAGAGTAGGTGTTTCAAGCAACCGTAATAAATCCACATCTCGAGGTATTTTTATTACTATCCACAATCGTGTAACTAATTGTCAAAGTTTGCTAAAGTTATTGATCCAAAATCTCGTTGCTCAGTTGCTGAGCTGTACTAATTGTCCATTCAATAACCTGCAAAATTTCAAAAATATTGTTAACTAGTGTCTGCCCGCATGTTCGCTCGCGTGGTATGTTAATAATAAGCCTATGTGTTATTCTAGACTATAATATATCTCTGTGCCAAATTTCACTCAGATCAGTTCAGTATTTTTTATACGAAGAAGTAACAATAATTCATCCATCGTCATAAACTTTGACATTTATAATATAAGAAGAAGAAGAATTTTCTATCAATATGGAAAAACCTACGTACCTGCTTGGGATAGTATAGCATTGAAATGACAAAACGACAGTCAAATCTTTTGGACAAGTCCTATCGTCACCACCCGTCCACCATCGCCGTCGCAGTAGTGCATGGAAAGCCACGAACACATGAGTAAACAGTTTTGGTTACTAAGCATAAAGCTGCCAAGGAGTGGTTTACAAAGTAATTGGCCATTACTTGTCAGCCGCCCGGAGCCCATTTGATTACTTACTCAATTAGCCTCATAAGCTGCCAGTAATTACTGCGCGCCTGTGTATGTCACTAATTAGCCAATTAGCGACATCTCCCTCAAAATAGTTAACGCATAAAAAGTAATTAATCTAAAATTTAAATTTTGCTTTTAAATTCTTGGGATCTTTTTAGGGTACTATAAGAAGTTGATTATCACTTGCTATGGTGAAGAAAAACATCTTGAGTTGCATTCCTGAAAGTCCTCTGTAAAGTTATCAAAGGTGACGTCCACCAATCCATACTTAGTCTTTGTGAAGAACTATGTATCCCTAACATTGAGGAAGTGCAGAGATTCGAGCCCAGTAGTGGGATAGACGTGGACTGCAATGATTGTCGTAAAGAGCCAAGTGGTATCCTGATGATATTGTACTGTACTGGCGGTCTTTCGCTACACGCGCATGCTATACAGAACACACAGCGACACGACACACACACACACAGAGTATGATAAGGTTTTTTACTCATCAGTGTAATATTTTCATAGTAAACTTTATTAAAGCGTATTTTACAGGCTCTAATTTTTGATGAAGAATAAGAAATTGAAAGTAATTTACTTTTCATATGTTTTAAATACCGTGACAGTATTTCATGTCTTATGGAGGTGTCTTTAGCAATCTACTTTCTCAAGATTTTATACTCAATTTTGATAATCTGATGTAATTCGTTGTTTGCTAATCTTCTTCAGGTGTTAAATCTATAATCTTAATCTTACCAAATTTTATTTTCTCTTACGAAAATTACGCGGATGTTGTGATATTAAAGCGGCATTGTTCAGGGACAAGGAAATAAAGATTATATTTTTTTCCAAATAGATTAAATAGTAAAAACATGATACACTAACATATTCAGGGATATGCATTTTTACTATAATTGTGAATTAACCATATAAAGAAACTTTTCCTTCGGTTACGTCCGGGTGGTAGACCCATCTTCTTCAACCCCCCATTTCAACCCCCTCTTTCTCCATCCTTCCTTTTTCTTTCACCACTCCCTCCCACCTCTTCGCACTCTCAAAGTCAACACCACATCTTGTTAGCTATTTCAACTCACTTAAGCCTTTCTGCGCCAAAAAAACATGCCTATGTGTTTCCTTAAGTTCTATTCACCACCTGTACCAAGTTTCATGACAATAGATTTGGTAGTTTAGGCTTGAAACTTTAACAGACAGCCAGAGTTATTGTCACATGTAATATTAGTAAGAATGACGAGTAAGATTAGTTGGATAGGATTGGATAGGTTAGAATAGAACAGAGCTCCCACCCAATGAAATAATTTATCTAAAATGATTTTTGTTCTGTTGTTTTTAGTCTTGTGTGATTTTTGATTCAGATATTATGAAAATCTTTGTTATATTTACATATGTATATTCTAACAGAAAAACATACAAAAATGTAACGACGACAGTATATCGACGTCTATGAAATAACAACTAACCGCTTCAGGACGGATAGAATGGGATGATAGAACGGGAAGAAAGTGAATGGAATGATTGAACGATAGCGAGTAAAAGACGAGAACTGGCTCTCAAGCCTACAGCCGGAACATGATGACCCGTTAGGTTGCTGACTCAAGCAAGAGGGGGACCAGGCCAGACGACACAAAAACATAATAATGGTCCCGCAAATCCCGACCATCGATCAGCTGACCTCTCATTACACCTTGGCCTGCCAGCATTGGATTGGGGCTTGTATTCCAGGGCGCCATAATACGGCAAAAAGCTTTATTTCAAACCCGCTGCATGAAACTTGGTCACGGCAAGACAGTGTACAGTGAAAACATTTTTGTAATCTCTTTACCAAAGTTCCACGCAGCATTATACATTAGACTCCGCAACAGCAGATCCGTGTTTCGTGTGAAAATATAGGTTTTTTCTGTAGTGTATTTATTTACTGGGCAGTAGGGTATTTATGCTACAAGTAAATACAAACTGGCATCTCTTTATGCCGCGTTAGACCGAATATAGACTTTTACACCAGTTATATCAGTACACAAGGGTATTAATAAAGAAGGTTTATTAAAAATATTTAAAAACACATACACACAAAATTTCATAACTGTATTGTTAACCGTGGAGGAGTTCCCTCGTCTGGAGCCAATCCTGAATGTAGTATCAGATCATGCTTGTCATAAAAATAAATTATCACGAAGATGAAAAATTTCATGCAAAATGTCAGCTCCGTAGTGTAATTAAGTCCGTAGTGTAATTAATTAGTGGGTCTAATTAAGCTTGCAAGATTGGCCCGTGACAAAAAAATATACTACAAATATATAAACATACTGACATAATAATATAACATAATATACTAATATACAATCATACACTGCAAGTATGCTCTTGTACCCCCGCCTTAAACGCGAGAAGAAATAATTTTCTGCCGCCGTCGGAAACCTGACTGCTTGAACACATAGCCAAAATATTTGGGAATAGAATAAATTAATGTAGAATTTAATAATCTAAATATTTTCTGAAATACAAAATAATATAAACATTTTAAAACTCATTTGGAATTTTCTTACCCATATCGTAAAATAAGGGAAAATAAATAACAATGGTAATGCCCGCCCGTCGCCCGTCGCCCGTCGCCCGTCGCCCGTCGTCCACGAGGCACGTTGATAAAAAGTAGTCTATGTACATATGTGTTATTCCAGACTTTAATATATTTCTGTGCCAAGCACGTTTGTAAGCAGTTCCTGTAAGCACGTCTGTAAAGTGTAGATTTCAACATGCCGTTATAGGTAGGGACTGTTGATCTGTGTGCACATTGTATTTTCTTAGTTATTTTCATAATTGTGTAACGCTGGTTAACTTCAATTAGTAAATTACTTTCTGCTTAATTTAAGCTGGCAAGTTAACCTTGATCTCAATTATAATAACTTAATGTAAAGTTTACATTGAGGAGTACTGTAATTACATAATTACCCATTTAATAGCCCACATGGGCTTCAGATCATTCCTGAGGTGTAAAGATGTCTTAGTTAAATTAAATACATCAACGACCTAGTAACCTACTTCAAGAGAACTGCTTTTGATGCGAGAGGTGTCATGTTTGATTTCCGACGACGGCAGGCGTTAATAGGATCGTCCTATGGTGTCGAAACAGAAACTTGAATCACGCTATCGAAGTTTTCTTCATCGTTCGTACAGACAGCATCACTCGCCCGGCCAGAGATCCCCTTTCCGAGAAGGACAAGAATAACTTGGGTTGTGGGTTAGGTCTTTATGGCGCGCTTCAATAATTACGTAGTTTAGAATTTAATTTGTTTTATTTTTATTTGTTTCTTATATAAAATGACGTACATAAATCACTCAATAACACTGTTATTGTTGGGACCAACAGACCCACACTAGGATTACTTCTTAATAAGTCACTATATACATTGTCCTGCATATACATATACATATGTTGGTACAGACGTGGAAACACACACACACTCGAACACTAACGCACTAACACTCACAAGCACTAGCACTTTGACTAGTGATGTGATATTTATGTAGTTTTAAAAAATGTAAATCCGTAATTGGCTCTGAGTTATACTTAAAATAGACCCTTTATGTTATTTAGAAAAATCTGTAGATTTTGTTTATAAATAAATAAATATTTTTATTTTAATTCGGTACTATAGATTTTTCAAGGAATCTGGGTTATTTACGCTTCGTGCTGAAAACCTTTATGTCTAAGTATATATGAAACACCCAACGGTACATGATTTAGCCTTTCATTATAACGAACACGCAGAATTAACAACAACAAGCAGATATTAGAGAGCATATTCTTATGTTAGAGAGATCCATCATTGTCGTAGTGCCATTTGGAAGCTGGATAGTAATTAACGTTCAGTTCACATTAGCGCGACTGTACCAAAACTCCCCTCACCTCCCCCTCTCCGACCCCGACCCCGGCAACACGTGTTGGTGACATGTAATGCTATTAAGCAAGTAGCTTTATAACTTTTTAAACAGCGTTCAGAATAATACCGTAATTATTCGATCAATTATACATACATATATCGGCTCAAACATACGTCAGATATTTCATACCTCTATCTGGAATTATATATCGTTATGTCGACTGTTCGTCGTACCGTGACCACATAATGATTGTCAAATAATCTTAACGCCCAGCGACGAGAAAATTGGTTGGAATTAAAGTTTCAGCGTGACTGAATTCGCTGCAACACTGTCTTTTATATATCACAATTCCAGCTGACATCTGTCATTCTTCGGAACTAATTTTCACAATGTTTTTATATTATGTTTTTATATCTAATGGACCATAACAAGTCTGCATATTTTCTATGTTGGTCAGCCATGTTCTTGATCACCAAAAATACCACCTAAGATATGAACTTAAGATAGAAGGTCCAGAAGACATTTTGTTGCCTCATCAAGCACCTTATTGTACCAACTTATGATTCTCGTCCCTAACTGAAAATAATAACTGTAAAATATAACAGATGCTCGTGTAGCCCTTCACTTAATATAACTTATTTGATTTGTAAGATTAATCTTACAACTTATTGTAACAGAAAAAACGGCTCTAAAACCCGCATTTGACATTTTTACATGATTAGTATGCATATATTAAGTTATTAGTACACACGAAATCAAATAACTATAGATCACTATAACTTTATTACAAGTACCCAGTTGTCACAACTTCTTTATCATCAAAAAGCGCGCTAAGTCAGCTGTAAACTCCCACTAGAGATAGCCCTATATCCTAGCGTACGAGATGCTGTGTTGTTATTTATTTATCCACTACTCCCTCAGTACAATCACAAATATTAGTAACTGCCCATATGCTTTGCTAAGAGTTTATTGTAGTACATATTGTCATTATAGATTCATCTGTTCTGTACCTAGGTACTGGAGACTATTTGGGTATTATTATAAATGAAGTACACTTGGAAATGCGAGGTTTATAAAAAAAGTTGAATACAGATCAATGACGAAATCAAATGTTAATTACATCTTCAAAAAAATTACTTCAAAGCGCTATTGAAGAAATAACATTTAAAATATTCATAAAAATGTAGGTAGCGTTTTACCTTTTCGTTATTTAATACACAGAGCCAAATTATGACGGTCAAATAAAGAAATAAAGTGATTAAGGTAAAACCAAATCCCATTAAACATTAAAATATGTATTTTTGATCAAGTTGATGTTAAATTAGAATTTGCCCACGCTAATCAAAACACTTAACTTATTATATAACTTGATGTATACGTGCATATAAGAAGGCATGAATAAACTAATGCTGTTAAGTATCATGTAAGTGTTTTTAAATGTAAATAAGATTACACTTAAAACATAGGATTTTTATTTTTATTTCGTGAACACTATAGATGAAATTGTTATCAATATAGTCAAATATCTCTTGTGTTAGCGTTCAGGCCAATCACTAGTTCAAGAATACATGGGAAGGACAATTGGTGTAGAAAAATATGGCGTCTGTTTTTCAGCTACAGGGACACAAGTACGATTCACGTGTCAGGCCCAATGTGCATGATCAGCACGAGCGATCGCATTCATTGAAGCAAGGGAGTACTTCGTCCCTCGTGTGCTCCCACCCCTATAGACTGTAACGTGTGTTTTTGGGGTGGAATAAACGCGTATATGATTACATATCTGATAACTTCAACAATTAACATCTTTATATAACTATTTACTATACATATGTACATACTAAAAATAATATATTACCTACAAAATGGATGGAAAATATACGGGAATGACGTTTACATGTGACACCAGTACATTTTTGAATAAGCGTTTGGCGGAATGATAATAGAAAAGGCATTTAAACTCTTTCTAACCACGTCGGCTGCTGCTAAACTCCATCAATCACTGACATTGGACAGAATCCGCAGTTATGAGTGCTTTAAGAAAAGAGTGGTTTGTTCATATAGTTCTTAAAGGTTTAGCATTGACTCTATAACGTGGGCAGCGACTGTGGAGATAATGCCTAGATGGTTGGTTATTTCATTTATGAAGTAATAAACATAAATCATACAATTTAAAGCATTCTTAGCAAATTACTAAAAGTTCCTCGTTTCATTTTAATTGAAAAATCCTCTTATAATAATAACAAATTATATTTTTTCGAATAAGATTAATTGTTAGTTACTAAACAGGTCCATTATTTTTCCGTACCAGAGAGACGAGAAAGTTATTATGAAAGTAATTTTTTTTGTAATCGAGATGAACCCTGCGAAGTTTTTAGATAAATGTGCCTTCTTAAAATTATTATAAGAAATATTTTAAGGTAAAATATACCGTCTTAAATTAAAAACTTTTTCACTGGCTCTGACAGGTAGAAAAGCAATTGTGAATAAATAAACAACACCTACACGCTCCCAGAGACAGTTTGCAAGACGCCTTCTAGGGTTCTGTACGCCTAGAGGACAGCGTTATTATTGAAATACCGTTAGTTGTGATGTGGCTTAAGGAGTTCTCTTTTAAACGCTAAAAAATAGACAATTGAAATGTGTAACAACAAAAAATAGTAATTAAATAAAAACCCTAAACAAAAACCGTCACGTCTCAGAAAAGGGCCGCGTGGGACGAATTGTCCAAGGGCCTCGTGGAAGTGAGATCTCAGAGAAATGGTTATATCGTCAATATATTACAAAAATTTCAGTTTGTTCATACTAGAAAAACAAATATGAAGTGTGAAACGGCAGTCGCATACACATACGGTTCCCCGCGGAACGTTTCCCGGGAAACATTAGTCAGTGTCGCTGTGATCCGGAATGATTCCCGCACTCCCCGGCCACTCCCCGGCCACTCCGCCGGCTGCTACGCTCAACAAACATTCATTTGATAATAATAATGGCGTCATTTTTCACATTTCTAAATCACGTGTGAAACTCGCCGACATCTGTGTGTCTGTCTGTCGTGTCGGCGGTTGTCGGCGATGAACATTTAAATAACACTTTATTTTATTAACTTTTATTTTTCTACAACCTGAACATCTATATTGTAACCGTAAAAATAATATTTTCTGAAGATCCGTTTTTATTTGTTTGATTGTGGAATACAAATTGAATACATTTGCATTATTTAATATAAAAAGTGAGTTATTATTGTAATATAATTGTTTCTAGGGTTTTCGATTCGACGTGGCGTGGTGGGGAACTTTTAAAAAATAATAATTTTACGGACAGCAGTCTGCCTCGCCTACACTCGATCTCTGTACTTGTGTAGTTCATTTGTAAACCGATAAATTTTCTTTGAAAATATCATTACTTACAAGCTTATTATGAAAATATTTGTGAAGTAGGTACTTATTTATCTAAGGCTTGCACTAAATTTCATATAGGACAACTTACTGATGAAGATTAAATAATTAAATTTTTCAATAAAACTGAATATTCGGTGAGGGACGAAGAGGTCGAAAAAGTGGAGTAACGACGGGCGCGGTCGCCAGGAGGATGGTAAGACAAGGAACAAACATTTAATTATCAATCGTTAAGGCACATCGGAGGGTTTTGGGGACATTAAAACTTCCGTCCTGGCCATAAGCCCCTCCGCCAATCCGCGTAGGAGGATCTCTAGGCCTCTTTAGTATGAGGAGATACAAATGTCCTGACGTAATGCTAAAATATAACGGTGCAATAGATACATATGTCGATTAATACCAAGAACTCTTTTCTTGTGTTATCTTCTTTTAGTCACTTTAAATACATTATTGATTATTTATTGCTATTGGTGCCAAAATAATTTCAAGTGTCTACCTATGACGATCCGACGATCGGGTTGTGACAACTAGATAGAGCTATCAATAAAATATGGCGCCATTAGTACTTTTAAATCTCACCGTATTTAAAACTGACAGTGACATCTTTGTAGGACGATCCTTTTAGTATGTTTTTAGTAGAACATATGTAACGTCACACCTACATAAACGAACTGGTCTCGGTTCTAGGCGGGCCGAGCTGCCGAGCCGCCGAGCCGCCGAGCTGCCGGCGCGCGCCGACAACTTGTGCTCGCTGTAATCGCGGTATCAACAGAGATATCACGGGGAAGAGGCGCCTATCTTATCACCGGTTACGTGATTACAACTCATTACTCACCTGTGTTTAATGCTAAAATTACAAGCTTTAAATAAACTAATAAAGGCTAGCTTTAGAGGCGGATGTAGAATAAAGAAAATACTGAAAATTTACTAAATTCCGTTTAAGCCTCACTTCTAACGGAACTGAACATAGCTAACACTTTTGGAACCAATATTTTAGAGAAGACTATATTTTAGTTGTTATGAAACTTAAGACATAGAAGGGTCAACTTAATATTATTGAAGGCGTTCAATTTTTAAATGACACTAGAAATAGCTCTCGCTTCGCTTTGGAAGAAGAGTTGTCGGGTGGTTTTAGAGTTGCCACACTCATTTTAAAGTATCATCCCTCGGGGAAAAAGCAATTTTCCGGGATGGTATCCTATAACCATTGTCCCTACATACGCTTAATTTCACCTAAAATGGTCCATTAGTTTCGGAGTTGCCATCATTTTAACATGTTATCCTGCAGGAACAAAGCCATTTCCTGGGATGAAATATATCCCAGAACTATCTCGGGTTTTAAACTACGACTATACTGAGTTTTGTCTACATCGGTCCTGTGATTTTTGCGTGAAGCTCGAACAGACATACAGAAACTAAATTTAAAAAAATCTTTTAGTCTCTATATCGATAACAAAGCTTCTCTGATCACATTAAAAAAATACGCTTTACAAAATACTGCGATTTTCAAAAAATACGTTTTATTATTAGTATAGATTTATGTTGACATTACCGTTTATTTATAAATGTAAAACCACAGGTTGACTACTTAATGCTGTACTAAATAATATGTGTACAAAAACAGCTGAGTTTTTTTCCAGCGTACTCTACACAGTCTTACGTTCGTGTCGTTTTTATAAAGGCGATAGGTTTTTAATATTTTTCGTTAGTATTCTTTTTTGCAATGAGGTATTGTTTCCTAAGATTAATAATTAATTCGAATACAAATATGCGATCATTACTGTTTAAAGCACCTACTGTCGACAGCACAGTTTAAGCATAATTCTCCGCCGTGAATGCACAAAATCATTTTAAGTGTGTCTACACACTGGGAGCGCCTCGAGAATTTTCGTCCTTTCATAAAAATAAAATCATATATAAATCGTGAGCTGCGCCCAGCCGCGGCTCTATCAATGTGAGTCTGTATCTAATTCATCATGAATTTCCACGGAGGTCCTTATCCTTATTTGTGGTTTCTATCCAAAATCTGTCCGAGCAAACAATACATCATTGATGACAGTTAACGTGGGATGATATCGAAACATCTGGCCGCAACAAACGATCAATTAGCTCGTGGCTACTCGCGTCATGGCTCGGTGGCTCGTGTAGGTCGGTAGTGATCCAGCGAGTTAGGGAAGAGCAAACAAAGTAAGCGGATTTTAAGTAGAATATCATAATAGTAGATATCTACGGTAATTATTTAGCGTTTTAATCAAATTTTCCCAAAGAAATCAAAGTGCGTGTCAAATATCTCAAGCCCCGTACTTTACTCGAGTGAAGCAAGCTCCGTTATTAGTGTAAAATTTCTTTTAGCAATCTTTTTTATTTTCCTCAAAAATAATCTTCGCGGTAATTAGGTACCCAGTTCCTTAGAAATTTCTCCGATAAGAAGTCTTTTGAAAGAGAAAGTCGATAGATGAATCCAATTTCTCTTGCAACTTGTTGATATCACAATATTAATTACATCTGGGGATTCAGTCTTTTCGCCAGCCGAGTACCTCCACAATACTCAATTCAGACTGGTTATAAGAACGGGAGTACATATACTGACGTATATCTCTTTAATATCTATTCATATTTATTAGGAACAGGCGTATATTGATGGATGAATTGATGTGTATGAAATACGGGAGCGGTCATGTTTATATATAAAATATTTAAATACTTGGAAACTAACAAAATATATATTATTTGTTTTCTGTTTGCAGCGAAGATCACTTTTCAATATAAATAATAAATACATATCTCAGGAAAATTCACACACGGCCTTCTGATCCCAAACTAAACATTAAATCGTGCTATGGTGACCAGACAACTGATAAACATTCATATACATATTGTTACGGCAGAGGGTTCGGGGTAGGAATACGCTGGTTTGTGTAGATGACTTCTTTATTTAAAACTTACTTCAGGATAACCACAGGCACC